>JAUJYU010001064.1:0-10244 GCA_033995675.1 Nothrus silvestris
CCTCAGGATTTGCATAGTTGCGCAGAGGCGGCCGGAGTTTAAAGTGTCAAAATGTATAAGTAGACCTTGTGTATAGTGTATCATTTCCAACATTAATTATATTAAACTATCATTTGCTAAACAACAATAATCAGACCTCAACAGTTCAGTGCTCTGGCGGTTGAAAATATTTCGAAATGCAAAAGTAGGTAAAGCTGTTCCGTTCTTAACAGACAATTTTTGACAAATTCTCTAAATTGTAAATATTTAAAATATTTTATAAACTGCAAAGCAATACCTATTGATTGCTATGTGTCCTTATAAATAATAAGCTAAGGTTAATGAAAGTGACTTGAGTCAATGTGTTATATGCATATATGAGAAGTTAATGAGAAGCATATGCTCGAAAACCATGAGCCGAGCCTGTGATTAAGACTTTTTTTCTATAGAGCTATTTTCAAGCTTTAAAAAAATTCTGTATGAATTGCATTAAAAATTAAAACTAAATAAATACAAATGAATTGAAAATCGCTGTTTATTTTCACTCTTATGACTGAAGATTTGCTTTGATTTAATAGTTTTATTATACGAATAGTAAAAACAAGAATAGAGTACTTCTAATTGAAATTAAAGGATCTCAAGCATAACTGCTTCAAATATTTTTTAAAATGTTTAGGTTAAATTGTTGCATGTTGCAGACCAGATCATAAGGCTAAAGGCTCGACAGTCTGAGCCTCTAGCCTAGGCTCTGAAATCTTAGCCATAGCCTAATGGTTGATTCTATGTTGAAGCCTCAACTTATCTAAACCTTAAGCTCTTATAAAAATCTCATCAAATTAAAAGAAAATTGTATTTTATATATTCTCGTTTTCATACGCTTTATCATTTGCCTCAAATTTAATTTATAAACATTTAATATTAATTTTAAAAATGTTAAATATGCCTTCATTTAAGCCTTATATGACTGAACTTGAACTTGACTCAACTCAACAAATGGCATGAAATTGATGTTCAAACCGCTAAACAGTTGCTTTCATTTGCAGCATATTGTTTGCCTTCAAACTTAAGTTTTGCCATTAATTTCACAAAAAGTTAACTTATTTTTTTCTTGTGTCCATTTATATAATCAAACGTTTTTTAGCCTTATTTTTAAAAAGCTGTAAAATCTGTTTAAATTTTAGTTATAGTGAATAATGTGTTGTGACAGTTGTTTCATTCCAAAGTTAATTACTATTCAATCATTTATTTAGTTTATCAAATCATAACAAATTCGAAATAAGAGATTATCGAATTTTTAACAAATAGTTTAGAATTACAATTAGTTTAGAAATACTTAAACAATTTAAAAATAAATGTTTGGACAAGTCTTGCAAAGTGTGCCAATTCCAGTGCCTAAGGGGTGAAGGCAAGGGAGGGGAGGGTTTGTGCGATTGTACACAACAAAAATAATATACAAAAACTCGCAAACAATAGCCGTATCGAATGACCAGCTCTGCGCACTCGGGCCACAATGCGGGCCTCAATGCGTGACACATATAAGATATTTTCACAAATCACAAACAAGATTTAGGTGTAGGTAAGCCGAGAGGGGTATAGGTGGGCATGAAATGGCGGACACCAATCAAACATAGAAACATTAACGCTCTGCTAATGCAACCTACTAAGGCCGATATTATGGTCTGCAATATGCAATAACACCTCTATAGGATTGCTAGAAAATGTGCGAGAATTTGACCAAATTATTGCCTCACTATTGAGTTCTGAACACAAATTCTAAAAATTGTAACTTTTAATTAAATGCTAAATATATTACGAGAATAAAAATAAAGCATTAAAACACAGTAGAACTGAAAGCAGTGCAATAATTATTAGTTAATAAGTTCACAAATAAGGTATTTCTAATTCCAACTCATTTATAGAGAAAATAATTGACTTTACTAAAAGGTATAATGCAATCGTTGGAATACCTTTGTTATGAGATTTGTCAAAATCATAATATAAGTAATGATTATTACAAATGTACGGTATATTAGATATTCCTATAAAAGGGGACTCATATACAGACTCATGTACGCAATGCAGTACAATATTATCTTTGATTTTCGAAATAATTGAAATGATGGCTAATATGTTTTCTAATATGTTTTTCGATTGCATTCATACAAATTGCTATCATTTGTCATTTGACGAGATTTGAAGTAAAAATGAGAAAATCTAGAAAATGTACTTTTTGTACTTTTTCATCTGCAAAATAATTAATAACTTTTTAACAATATTCAATCTCTCAATAATGTCTTTCTTAAGTAATATAACTAACGATAACTTAATTTTATACATATTTTATATAAACTATGAAATAACGCTTCCATTTATAAAAGTTGGCAAAACTATAGATTTGTTGCCAAAACATCTTTTTAGAAAATTTAAATAAAATGTAAATATTAGCATTTATTTCTAAATAAATGAGGGCTTATTTTAAAAGATTGCAATAGATTTATGTCAAATATTAAAGGTTTTATATTAAATGACATAATATATCATAATATGAATACATCTATAATAACAATAATAGTTATTACTTATAAGAAAAGGATTAGAAGGCAATGATCGCAAGTTATAAGACTATCGCATCCTTTTAAATACAATTAGTATTAATATTGGCATTTCTTTTAAGATATGATATGTTATGATATGTTATGATATACTGAGAGTGGACTCACTTCTAAGTACTTCACTATAACTGAACACAAAGAGAAGAACACTGAAGATAGCGATGAATATATGATTCCTTTATATAATTTCCAATTAAAGGAGTCTTCGTTATCATTAATCAATTCATCGCAAACGTCGCTTTCGTGGAGTCTTTCGGTCTCACAATTGTTTGCGAAGAAGTCGTCGCCACTGCTGTCGAGCGCTTCACGAGAGTTAGCCATTAGTTTCAATTGCGAGACATCTTTAGCACAATTGTTGGGATCAACTAATGGCGAATTGAGTATTGTTCCGAACGAGTGAGACGAGAGAGCAGACCATTTGCTCACAGATGAAGAGTCAGACATCAACCCTTTGCCACCACTTTTATTATTCATTTGTTCGATATTTAAATCAATTAATAATCAAAACCATTATTCGTATAATATATTAATAAATAAATAATTTTTTTGATATCTATAATAATTTAAATCATTTTTTTCAATTCATTTTTGAATAACTTTAATATTTGTTAAAAATAAGACTTATTTTTATAAACAACAAGTTTTTGTTATTAGTTATCATTATTTTATTTGTAATATTAATGTTATTATTAAACAAACATAAATATAATAATACAAATAGTAATCAATTTTGCGCAATAACTCCTTTTAAAATGAATAGACTATTAGTCTCTATTAATATTTATATTATTACAAATCTAAACACTTTTACTATTATTGGTAAACACTTTCATTGAGTGCTTTAAATAGAGTGTAATTTATCTGTTATTTATTAGACCATAAATATGATCAGTGAATATAAGGTATTACCATTAATAACGTTGGGCTAAAATCTCACTTTGGCGCATTCCCCTGAATGTTAAAGTGCATTTTAATTTATTTTGTATGGGTTACATTCTGATCTCTAGTCCCCCATACCCTCTAGTAGCGTAACGTTATTAGCTTATTGAGTCTAAATTATAATCAAATGATTAGACGTCTGTCAAAAAAGTCCACAGAAGCCAACACAGAAGCCAACACAGAAGCCAACACAGAAGCCAACACAGAAGCCAACACAGAAGCCAACACAGAAGCCAACACAGTCGACTTTAAGGGAAATTAGTAGAGAGTGTACTGGAGCCACTACAGGAGAGTGACGTTAAAGAGACACTTTTTTGGCTGACGATATAAGAGACATTTGATAGGTATGAGATATAAAAGGTATCAAATTTCATGTAATATAATAACACATTAACACCTCTAAAAAACAGAGATATTAATGAGTTATTATATTACATGAAATTTGATACCTTTTATATCAAATACCTATCAACTGTCTCTTTAATGTCACAGTACTGTATATTGTAAACCAATGGTTGGCACTAGGCGGCCCGCGGGCCGGACTGGCCCGATTTATGATTTTGAGTGTTCCGCATTTCATTATTACTGCCCTTCAAATAAAAGAAATTAAAAGCCAAATTTATTTCTCAAATGTGAAAATTAAAACAATATACCGTATCTAGTAATAAATTGTAAGCTCTTCAACTAAACTATTTTTTATACAAATGAAATAATTATCTAGCTAGCATTCCAAGCAATTGATTATTATAGTACTATACAAACAAACAATATAATTTCAAAGACAAATGTCATGCATTTCATTGACTAAATGTTTTTATAACTCTAAAAAGTTAATTATAAAACAGGGATGGGTGAATTAAAGTAGATAGATAGTAAAGGGTATAGTATTTTTTTTGTTGCTAAAGAATATGTGCATTTTTCAATTCAAACGCCCAAATAATGAATTATTAGCCTCTATGTTTTAACACATTAATTTTTCTCTTTAGTCAGTGTTTACATCCAACTTGATTAGGGGTAAAATAAATTTATTTATTCTCCCCGCCTGCGCATTCGAGTTCTAAATGTATTTTAAGAGTTTATTGTTTGTGGCCCGATTGTCGATTTTTGTTTGAGATCTGGCCCCTTTCGCCAAAACCCCAGTCGCGCACTGTTGTAGACATAACGTTTGGCGCCATCTAAGAACGTAATTCCACATTAAAATGATAAATTTCAAAAATTTAATTGTTTTTCAGGGTTTGATGAAGCTGTGACGTTATTATCCAAAACTTGGAGAACTACGTAAAGCTTTGCATTGGTTTACAGCAAAAAACAGTGTGATTTTAAGATGACGGTCCCGTTCATCGTAGCCTGGTGTTTTTGGCACTTATTTCCTTTTAAAATAAATGTTAAGGCCTTATTCTGAACGACATAAATATTTATTTTAATGGAAAATGTTTATGAAATTTTAATGGAATAAATATATTTTGTTATATGATAACTGGGTTTATCTCTAAGGCTACGGCATTCCTCTATTCCATCCAAACCTATAGCCTGAGGCTATATACAAACAAACAAACCACTATTGAAACTTTAAGCTTAGTAAGGGTAGGTTAGATAACTTCTGTGCGGTAGCGCGGCCCTAGGTTTGGATGGAATAAGTAATACCGGGTCGCGTTCAACTCACCGAAAATCAACTCACCGAAAATCAACTCACCGAATATCAACTCACCGAATATCAACTCACCGAATATCAACTCACCGAAAGTTCAATCCACCGAAAATCAAATCACCGAAATTCACTTAATGTTAAATTAGCTTATAGACGGTTAAGTTTACACGGCAAGTACGACAGGATAGGTCGACACGGCGTGTAGTCGCTCGTAATAAATAACCTAATTTGGGATATAGTTTGGTCGCTTCGCTTAGGTTATTTATTTTCGAGCCAACACTTTTACCCACATTTAGAATTTATCATTAAAACTATGGAACAGAGAATGTCAGATATCTCTAAAACTATTAATTTACTGACAAAAATTGATTCATATTGGTACTCAGGATGCCGAAATACATAGTAAACTGAATTGCATAAAAATTTGCGGTGAGTTGATTTTCGGTGAGTTGAATAGGACCCGTAATGTCTAAGGCGACTTTTTTTTCATACCCATCTATAATACTCATGTAATGCTTATAAGTTAATATATAAACATATAGCGTTACTCTGAAAAAGGTTTTGTAAACTCTCTTTAGACCAGTTTACTATCTTTTCAATGACAAATTATAGGTTAAGCGCCGATCTCTATACTCTCCCACATTACCATTAGAGTAACCATTATTTAAATTTGACGTTTTTAATAGTTATTAATAAAGGGAATACTGACGGAAACCAATAATACATACATGAATTACGACCAATTAACAAATGCCATCATAGCTCCCTCTGTGTTACAATTTGCTAAGAGCGCTGCAAGTTTTGTATGAGAGGTTCGCCTATCTTTACGATTGCTTTCAAACTTTTTCTAAAGATTTATGTTCTCAAATGAATAGGACTTTCATTCTTGATTTTGGTCTATGACCCCCACGAAGGAAGGTACAATTTTTTTAGGATTAAAAGTTTAAACATTAATTACAAAAAAACGGTTAAAGATAATTCAAAAATTTTTTCACTGAAATATAACAAATGAGATCCTATTTAATCCATAACAATTTTAGATTTGGAAAATAATTTTTACAAAAATTACGTCAAAAATAAAATTTCAAAATTTTTTTATATACGGCACCCCAAAAGACAAGTCTTAATTTTAACCTTAATTTGACAAAAATTAAGTTCTCTAACAAATAACATTAAAATTAAGACTTGTCTTTTGGGTGCTGTATATAAAAAAATTTTGAAATTTTATTATGACGTAGTTTTTGTAAAAATTATTTTTCAAATTAAAATTTTTGAATTATCTAACCATTTTTATTGTAATTAATGTTTAAACTTTTAATTTTAAAAAATTTCAACCCCCTTCGTGGGGGTCTTAGACCAAAATCATGAATAAAAGTCCTATTCATTTTAGGACATAAGTCTTTAGAAAAAGTTTGAAAACAATCGGTTACTTAGGCAGATCCTCATTCAAACTTGCAACGCTCTTTGTTAATTTGCTGCTTCACTTGGATAACTTCAATCAATAACTCTGACCTGACAAGGGAGTAATGGTCTCAATAAGCTCGCATGGTTTCAGCTCGAACTGAGCTTGAAGCTCGATTTTGAAAATTATCATTTATCAATTTATCAATATTTATCAATGATGATACTGTACATTACAGACTTACATATGACACCATATTAAAATTGACAATTGGTTCAATTTTATCTAAGATTTTAAATGTTTTCATTTATATTGTGAATAACTGGGCTCGAAATAATTGAATCTGTAATGAGAACTTTTCTAAAGTTTTCATTTGGCGCAAAGTTTGTCAATTCCGACCATTTATTGCAAAAATGTTTTAAAAGTAAACAATGAAAATGAATTTTCATGAAACAAATATCAAAGTTAATTAAAATTGAGTTTTAGTAAATCTTATGAAAGTGAAAATTGTTAATTCCTTCGCCTTCTATATGAGCAAAAAGAGAGTACAATATATCTTAGAAATAGGACAACAATTCATTATTTCACTCTTAATCAACGGATGGCTTACGAGCCGACTGAGAGACCACATTTTATATGTAATATTATGCAATACTTAATTATCAACCAATAGTTTGGGCTGAAATTCTCATTAAGTTTAATGCGCAGAATCCCAGTCGGGTTTTTTCTATGAGAGTCGGCTAGTTTTGGATGCTCTTAATTGAATTGGTTTGAATCACAAGTTATTTTGCATAAAATTATTATTTTTGATTTTATGAGTAAATATTTCTTAACATTTTATACATTGAATAAAAAACACATTAAGAATGTCATAGACTTTATTGTATTCAATTCTGATTGAATTAAAGCTTCAACTGCTATGATTGAGTTTATATAATTTTAATGTTAGCATAAGATAACATAACATTAATTCTAATTATATTTTTAAAAATTTTAAATTGGAATATTTTTTTTGAGCTAAAATGGATAACAATAATAAAATTTAAAGAGTTTCATAATTTTGAATAATCATTGCATGTCCTAAACCACCTCCAGCGCAGGCAGATATGAGTGCAAGTCTTTTATCGGATTTTATTAATCTATTTATAGCCATATTAACAATTCGAGAACCAGTGGCTCCAAATGGATGGCCTGAAATGTATAATAATATAATATAATAATATATTTACATTAATCATAATTGGTTCGAAATGCATAATATATGTTGTCATAAGCAATGAAAATGCAAATCTCGAGTGATTGGCTTCAATTGTGTTCAACGGATATATGCTTCTAAATAGGAATCAAATAGGAGTGAAATAGGAATGCCAACTCTCCAGCTTTTTTTACTCTACCTCTAGTCTAAAATTGAAAATTTGAGAAGGGGCCCCACTTTGATTTATATAGCTAACTAGCTTTTAGTATACTTTCTCCAGCTTTTGGGACGAGATGAGTTGGAAACCCTACTTCTAAAAGATGAGATCAAGTGATCACAATTAAGATAGATGATTCAATGATAGACTCATTCATAATGGCTGCTGTGGTAGAGCTACTATATTTAGTGATTTGCTATATTCTCAGTACAATTCATTTACAAGAATATCAAACAATTTTACAAAATCAACATTATTTCAATTGGAAATCTTGTGAGAGAAATAGCATAAGTTAAAGCCATTAATACTAACCTAAACTAACAGAACCTCCCCATGTATTCAACTTCTCAATAGGTATTAAACCAATGCTATCGCAACCCATTTTATTATTAGAATAATCGTTAGAATCCATTGCTTTTAAATTAGCTAAAACTTGACCAGAAAAGGCTTCATGAAATTCATAGACATCAATGTCATCAATAGAAAGGTTATTCTTCTTTAATAATCGAGTGGTTGCGTGAGTCGGACCAAGGAGTAGGTGTTCCTTTGGATCTATTGCTACATAACAATAATCTTTGATAATAGCTTTTGGTTTGAGACCTAATTGTTTTGCTTTCATTTCAGAAATAAGTAAAGTAGCGGAAGCGCCGTCTGTCAAATACGATGAATTAGCGGCAGTGGCAGAACCACGAAAAGTAAATGCGGGCAAAAGTTTAGATGTCGACTCAATAGTTGACACACGGATGCCATTGTCCTTATCAACCAATCTTATTGAATAGGTTTAATAAATATCATTCTAATAAATATAGATATTAAGTCATTTTAAATAATATCTTACCCAACATTTGGAACAAACATTGGCGAGACATCAGTCAAAAGGCCTTCTTCTTGTGCCTTATTTGCCAATGAATGCGATCTTAAGGCAAACATGTCTTGTTCTTCACGCGAAACATTGAACGCTTTGGTCAGACGATCACACGATTCACCCATTGTTTCATTTGTCGTAAACTCTCCAATGGCTGGACTTTCAAAACCAAATATCATTGACGGACGAATTTTGAGAAACATTCCTTTGTTTTATAAATTATGTCAATTGTAATAATTGTAAATTGTTATCAACGAATATATATATTAAGTAATTATTGAAAATTCAATAATTCAATTAATAGAACATTTATATGCAGTACAGATATATCGAAATGAAGAGATCTCTGAAGAGATTAGTACTACTTTGATAGAGAGCTCAACAAAGTTTGAGGAAATACAAATGTTAACAAATGAGACCTAATTTTTGGGACTGTGTTTTGGTTTTGTTGAATTTCAATAACCACTTTCTAAGACGACGCGTCACTCGAATCGGTGGATCCGATAGAGAGTCAACACCGCCAGCAATTGCACAATCGATTTGATGCGAAGCTATTAAATTGGCTGCACTTGTAATCGCCTGATTTGCAGAAATACAGGCCATCGTTACTGAATGTGCACCAGTTTTGTAAACATCGAAACCAGCGGCAATCACTGCATCTCTAGCTATGTTACTGTTGTCGGTTTGCATTGTTATACCTGTTGTTTCATATAATTATTAATTAAGGAGTTTATATACAGTATGATTGATTACAGTATGATTGATGAGTGCCAATAAGGACACAAATTTTACATAATTGTCAGCTTTTGCTTAAATACAAATAAGACACAATCCTTTAGGATTCGATTTTGAATAATTTTCTGAAATGATTGAGTAATGATTAAAAATTATTAAAGGAATATTAATTAGTGATAATATCCTATTATTGGTGGTTCAGTTCAAAGTCAATACACTATTGAAGAACGACTAATAGAAAGCGTTTGGGTTCACGAATGACATTTTATATGCAATCAATGGCTGATATAACCATATAAGAAATGACTTTGAGTTAAGATTTCATATTAAAAGCTCTGTTAATTTAAGGTAATTTAACATTACTAATGTTATATAAACATTACTTCTATATTGATTTTATTTTATATCCATTTTGATTTAATTGATGTGTTCAATAAACTCTAATGAAATTTTAGCTTATTCTTCAATAGCTATAAAATAAGACACTAAACGTTTGTCTCTGATTTGTAATTCAGCAAAAGCTCTCTCGCGTGCAATAATGCAAAGTTTTTCTCCTTTGCATATCATAGGGACTAATCATAGGGACTAATCATAGGGACTAATCATAGGGACTAATCATAGGGACTAATCATAGGGACTAATCATAGGGACT
>JAUJYU010001065.1:0-10240 GCA_033995675.1 Nothrus silvestris
AATTAGATTGTCTACAGATTTCAGTATATTTTTTGAGACAAATAGAAGTGGTCTTAAAACAAATGTTAACACTCAATAAAGTTTGTAACAGCTATTGATAGATTAATCCTGAGGGGCATTTCCAAATCTTGTAAAACTCATCTGTTATAATAGACAATATTTAGAAATTTAAAAAAAATATAGTGTAATGAACCTAAAATTTGTCCTCTTGGCTGTTACACTGATTATACCAATTCCTTGTATTTATGCAACTGTACAATCCTTAGCACTCTGAAAATTTTGTAGGATTTTCAACTATGGCAACTATGGTAATGGATGGTACTGGATGGTAATGGGGCATTTATACCCCATTGCACAAAAATTACAAATGCCCTCAAAAATACCGTACCCTTACCCGTACCCATTCGACAGAGGTCCATTGTCAAGTCCTGATTTTGTAAAAATGGTATATAATTTTATAAATGAAACTTTTCTCCCTTACCTCATAACCCAATTACTGGTCCCAATAAACCAAATAAACGCTTTAATCCAATTAGAATTCTAAGCAAAATAAACAAATAAATAAATTATTTCTGTGCTTTAAGTGTTACTTTATAATAATATTTGAGGATTTTTGTCATTTTAGTACAATTTAAGGATTATATTTTGATTTTCAAGTTTTGAAAAATATATTTTTGTTCGTAGATTTTAAATCTGTAATAGATTTTTCTCTATGAATATCCGAAAATGTTTTATTTGCATAAATTTATCTTTTATTTTCACAAAACAATTCAGTTGTTCTAAACATTGTATTGAAAGAACAACTTTTTGCAAATGTTTTAATACCTTTCATTGCTGACTCTCATCTATGTTAAGCAAATTGCATGACATAAGGGTTGTCGTCATTCACTTCAATTTGAAGTCAAGTCATAACATTTGAATCACAAAGTATTTAATAAGGACTGAGACAATTTTAATATTAATATATATCGATACGCAGTATACGCACGTTTTGTGTTCAAACATCTCATTAGATTTGAATGTAAATAATGATAATCGTTACTCTCATTTGAATGTTTTATGATTATTACTGACTTGTCTCAGCTGTAAAACCATTTTCAAAAAGCCCACAATCTTTCAATGGTCAACACCTGAGAATAGTTGAGAGTTAATCTTTATGGAGGATATTTGATAGGTTAGTGAAGGTTAGGTTAGGTCAGTGATGGTTAGGTTAGGGCAGTGATGGTTAGGTTAGGTCAGTGATGGTTATTGATTAGTTAAGATAAGTTTTGGGTAAAATAAGCTTAAATTAGGTTTAGTTTAAGTTAGTTTAAATATAGGTTAAACTTTGTAACAAATTAGGTAAAGTTAGGTTAAGTAGAGACAACGTAACAGACCGTTTAATTATTTCTCTGAATTACATCTTCTGTTAACACCTGTTATTCATTTAGGACCTAATATTATATTGTTTGATATCTAAAAACTGATCGATAACTTTGCTCGTCTTCGCTGACATTCTGCTCTATTAATTTTGTCCTTCGCTTTAATTAACTATATGTGAAACAACCAGAACTCACTTTACGATCTAAACGGATTCAATTTTCAACTCTACTAATTGTGTCATAAATAGTCCTCTCAGGTATCCCTTTAGCCGAAAATATGAGACAATTGAGACAATGACAGATTTGGCATTCGTTCGCCAATTCTAACTCTTTAATAGAATAACAGATAATTAGACGCGTTTAGAGTCATTTGCGTAGTGACTAAGTATTTCGGTGAATCGAGATTATTAGGATTAGGATTAATTAAACTCTATAAGATTCTACATTTACTAATACAGGCATTTTGTGTGCATTTTGGTGACAACCCTAGTTGTGTCTCATTATCTCAGCTCAAGACAATTTCTCATTTGTAACAATTTATAGTTTTCTATAGAGTTGTCTTTATTTAATTGAGTACTTTTTGAAAACTCATTCAAAGTTTATTTATTGTTTTCATTTATTGATTGGTAAATGCAATGCCATTTCAAACTTATTTATTAATTTGCAAAATAAAAAACTCAACGGTAGTATTAATTGTTAAGAAATTAATGAATGAAAAATTGTTCAATAATATAACTATTAATTTATTTCAAAATTATCAAATCTTTACAAATCTTTAAATTTTGATCATTACATGAATTAAATTTGCAAATTTAACTTTCAATTATTGGTTGGAATTGTTTTAAAGTAATGATTGATATCATATATTCATATTGTGTTTGTTTTACAAACTAAACAAATTTAAACAATAATTTCTTGAACAGTGACTTAAAAAACAAGTTTAAAACGTTTTAAGAACATAAACATAATTATTATTCATACAAATGATGGTTACAAACATTGATTTGAAGTAAATTGAAAAGTAGTGTGAAATCACATTTCAAAACTGACATTAATTGGATCTGATTTGAAAATGTAATGAAAAGTTGAGACTTAAGCAAATGTCGATTCAAGTAATTTAGAGTTCAGTTTCAAAAAATATGTCATCAAAAGCAAAATGTGGTCAAAAATGAAATCAAAATAAAAACTTTTTAAAAAAGTTGTCAAAAGTTTTCACTCACAAAACTTGCATCCAATCAAAGGGTTGTGAAATGAGTGAAACCAATCTTAGCTAACCTTTGCTTAAGACTGAAGAAAGTGAACATTTAATCGCCAATATTGATGCTAACGCTCGGACACCTGAACGCACTGACGCCCAAGAACTTGCTGGCGCCCGCGCCCACCCCTCCCGTGCCCACAATGCGAATGAAAGAAACGGGTCTTTTGTCGAACTTCAGTATTTGAAGACCTCGTCCAGGATTGTCAGTCTTGTCGACGATGCGATTCCATGACTTCTCATCGCTTGAGATTTCGACGTAATATTTATAAGAGTCGTTCTGGTCTTTGTGGTAAACCTTGAACTCAATCGAGTCCATGAGATAGGGCTGAGCGAACTGAATGTTAAAGGCATTCTTCTTGAGATCGTCGCCGAAATTCCTAACGGGTATGAAATAGGCATAGCGTTGAGTCGAATGAAGTAAATACAAATCATGTCTATTAATAGGATATCTGATTCTCGTTCCGCAATCGAGATTTGCGATGTCTTCGCTCGGAATCACAAAACCGTTGTCTTGTTTTGAGGGATTGTTAGTGTAATTGCAGTCGAATGAGTCGATTATAATGTCGGCAATCTTGCCGTCGGGTCTCGTGCCGACCACTTTGATGTACTTGACCTGCACGGTGTCGAAGAAGAGGTTCTGCCACGAACGGCATATGAACTTGGAATAGTCGATCATTTTGGTCCACTTCTCGTTATCAATGGAGCCTTCGATATAATAAGAATACTCTCCTTTGCCAGAAATGAGTTCCGACAAACGCAACTTAATGTGGTTTATATCGTAAGCCTCGGGAAACTCGACCGCATAATAATAGCCGACGGCATCGGTTTCGTGTTTCATTGTCTTAATAGTGAACTTAGGCGTGAACTCAATCGCTTCCATTTTGATGGCTTCTGTATTAGTCGACGTATCCATCGATACCCTCTTCCTCTTTGGTTGGATTGCGTCTAGAATTTCTGAATCAGTGACGAGATGTGTGGGTCGGACCACATTTAGGAGCTCTTCCTGAGCCAATTTAGTTAAGCAGATACACGACACCAAATCCTTGGAGTCCAACTCGGGATTAGTGTTAATCCATTTATAAACCGCTTTAAACTTTTCCACTTCTGGCGCATCAAAAGTTCTTCTGGTTATCAAAAGTTTGAAGTTATTGACAGTTTGTCCATAAGTCGAGTCGTGATGTAATAGTTTGACAGCCGAGCGGTCCATAAATCGGAGACAATACTCGGCCAAAGTGGACGTCTCGTCGAACAGGTTGGCGGCGCTGTAAATGACCCACACGTTGTCGATGACGACGATGTCTTTCAAATAGTCGGATATTCCGGACACGATTGGACTGAGTTTACAGCGATGTGAGAGCGTCAAGACGTCGATCACCAGTTCCAACGCTAAGTCGTCTACCAATAGTTCTCCGCAATAAAGATATTTGAGAATTTGTTTGAGAGCAGCCGCTGTCGTGCCGAAGATATCCAGAACGGGTCCGGCCTTTGATATGTGTGGAGAGAGACCTCCATTGGTTCTGTCGTCCGCGTCGTCCAAATCGCCATAGATTTGATTAAAGAAGTACTGACTACGAGTGGCGACAATGGCCTTATGTGCGGGCAATACCTCTCCTTCCACTCTTAGCTTTATATCACTCGCCCTTTCGTTCAAATAGAGAGAACCGATTTGTTTAAGAAGTTGTGGTTTGCCGTCAATGAGGCCTCTCTTCACAACGATTCCATTATCGCTGCCATTCATTTGACTCAGCGATGAGTCGTTCAAAGAGGTGGACAACTCTTCTTTCATTATGATTGGAAACTAAGTCTTAATTGTGTTTATATTGAATTAATTGAAATAATAAAACCTAAGGAAACGACTGATGGAAAGCAATATGAATACAATTGGAAAAATATTTCTTTGTTTCAAATGCCGGCCTTTTGACCGATTTTAGGTTTTAAATCACTCAATAAAAGACGTTTTGCAATGCATTTATTTATTCATTCATTTCATCATTGATTTCGTGTGAATTATATATTTCTAATCAAATTAACTCAATTAATGTAAATAATGCTTTCATTCATATTTTTGTCATATTTTAATCATAATATTTAAAGTGATTTCAATTTACAAAACAATTCAACTATAGATTCACATAATTCGCATTTTCTGACGTATATTATGAACAAAACATTACTATTTATATCAATATTGATATTGAAATAATATGAGAAATGAGTTTTTGTTCAAATATTGTATAGAATTTGATCGAAAAATAATGAACAAAAATTTTAGTCAAAATAATCCATATTTTGTAATAGAGATTCACAAATACAGTGAACGCGTGTATTGACTCATATGACTAGACTTTAAACATATCATATGACAGCAGTGTTTTATATTCATATTTAATTTATTCTATCATTAAATTAATTGTTATTTTTGTATAAATTTATTAATATTTTGAAAAATAAATAATTAATGAAATGGAAAATTCGTCTGAAAGTGAGAACTGCTTTTCTGATGGAATCGATTCAGAAACAGAAGTTTCCTTATATTCGGCAATTCATCACGACTTCAATCAATCATTTGATGACAACTTTAATATTGACTCACATTTTGATAATTGTATTAATGACTCAAACGTTAATCAAAGTGAAGAACCATTTGTTGAATACATTACCAAAAGTGCTTCCAAAAGACAAAATCAAACCGAATTTCACTTCAAAAACAAGAGTCCATCAAAAGCTATGCCAAAGAGTCCATCAAAAGCTATGCCAAAGAGTCCATCAAAAGCTATGCCAATAAATAATAAAAGAAATATAGAATGTATTCAAATCGATGACTCTTCTGATGATTCAGACATTCAGATCATTGACGAAAAGCAGAGGAATCAGTTGTCGAAGGCCAAGAACCAGAAGAAACGGATCAATAAGAATAAGAGGTCACTCATCGCAAGTGACATATCGTTTGCGAATGTGAATAACTTGAATGAATCCATACTTTCATCAATGGATCAGTTTTACAATGAAGACAATCACGACAGCGAACAAGAAATGCAAACTTTCAATAACATGAGTAATGACAAGAAGTTATGGAAAATCAATTACAACGACATCTTATTGAGTAATAAAAAAAGTAATAGATATTATCGAAATCGGTTTATTTGTAATAATTGTTCCGAACGCGGACATCAGGCCAGGGATTGTCCTCTGCCTAAGGTTTAGATTACTTTTGATTTGTATTTTTAAAAAATTGACCAAAAATGTAATTTTTAAAAATTAACTTAAATTGTTGTAATTTTGTGAACAGAAGA
The DNA here is from genome assembly GCA_033995675.1 of Nothrus silvestris. NCBI lineage: Eukaryota > Metazoa > Arthropoda > Arachnida > Sarcoptiformes > Nothridae > Nothrus > Nothrus silvestris. The sequence goes on from JAUJYU010001065.1 coordinate 5,913, forward strand.
GTCCGACCTGTTATTTATGTGGTCGAAGCGGTCACCGGAGTTCCAGTTGTCAATCAATAGTGTGTTCGAAGTGTTACGACTCTTCCCACAAAACCACTAATTGTAATGTTTTAATCAGTCAATTAGTTTGTGATGTTTGTGGTCTTAGAGGTCACGACACAAATCAATGCACTTATATCTGGAGAAAATACCACTCAATTGTAAGATTGCGTTCAAATTGAAACTCAAATTAATAATAAATATATTTAGACGACTCTCGAAGATGACTCGCAATCAGGTTTTGCTAACATAGAAGTTAACCGAAGAGTGAGTTGTTATAACTGCGGAGCAATTGGTAAACATTTTGGACACGTAAGTCATTTAAAGCCATTACTTATTTGTACTTAACTTGTAATCTGTTTTACAAAATGAATAACATTTGGCTGAATATAATTGAATAGGAATGTCGTTCAAAAGGAGTGAGTCCTGCCATCGCAGCGTCACCTCTAATGGTTATATCAAAAAAGGGTCGTTGTCTTAATGAGAAAGCGAGTAATAGATCGGATCATTCTATTTATAATGGATATAATGGAATGCATTCTAGTAATGAATTAAGTTGTTGTAGCGGTTCATTTGATAGGACATTATCCGAGTTTGATTTGAGCAAAAGCTCAAGCAATGCTACCATAAGTTGCCAGAGAAGTAGTGGTTGTGAGATGAGTGCTATTCGTAAGAACAAACACATCAAATGGATATATCCCGAGACTAATAGCACTCCTATAATGAAAAATAATGAAACAAATTTGGTTATTGGGCAAGAAATGGCAATATTGAGTGATAGGAAGGTTAGTTACAGCGGAATTGCCTTAGTTATGAATTGTGCACAAACTGCGAGCCATGAGATGCCTCACAACGAGGCTCACAACGAAGCTTACGAGGCTTACAACGAGCCTCACAACGAGCCTCATAGCTCGCATCACAACTCGCATCACATCTCGCACTACAGCCAACAAATCAATAATTCAATGCTAGAGAAAAGTCAAACTACACCTAAAAGGTCACAAACAAAAAATACACATAAAAGTTATGTTCAAAGCTATGGATCGCTCGAAGAAACAAATGTCAACCAAAACCAGATTAAAAGCAAAAAATTAAGGCAGAGAAAGATAAGGAGGAGAATAAATAGAAGATTGAATAAAAAATTTAAGAATATTCAAAAGTTCCATAATATTAATAATAGTAATAATGATAACTTTGAAAAGTCTAGATTTATGAATAATGAGCGAATCGGGAGTTAATAATTTTTTATAAGAAATAGTATAATAGTATCGTTTCTAAAATTACTAAAATAAATGATCAGTTGTTGAGTCGTCAAATTGACAAATGATTCAGATTTGATTGGAGAACACGCTTTTTATTTTTTTATTTTGCAAAAGCCTTCCATTTATAAAAAGTGGTATTATTCGAAAATGTGTGCTCTCTTTATATAATATATACTCTCATTCAATAGAAATTGGCTGCAATGGTCACACAGAATGACTACAAAAAAAGGTTGTTTTAGAGTTAAGTGGAGTTAACTTTCGGCCAGAATTTGGATGTGATCTCAAGCGAGTGTTATATAATACCATTTATCAATAGCCGTTTGATCAGTTATGGGCAGCGCAGCCATATTTGCCGAATTTTGATTTTGATTGATTATTGCCAGTCCTTCGTTCTGGCCATCAATCTTATGAGAGTTGGACAAACTTGTATTCTTTAAATCAAGTTCTGTAGTGTTAGTCGAGGACTCGACTAACTCTTTCCAATATCGATGAGTTTCTGCAATTATTTTCTCAGCGAATTCCCTATTCTTTGGCTCTCCATTGAAGGCGAACTTGTTGGGCGGCTTTCCGTCAGGTATTTTATATATTTGGAACCATTCGTGCGTAGCCTTAATCAGTCCGGGCATTAGCATCTCTACATCTTGGATATCATTCAACTGATCCGCTAATGCATCCTCTTTATCAATGGCAATAAGCTTCCAATCAGTCTCTCCCTCATCAATGAGAGCCATCACTCCCAATATCTTCACTCTCAAGACCTCTCCTCTATGAGCGACTCGAGACCCGATTTCGATGACATCAATTGGGTCGTTATCTCCTTTACAACCAGTGGCTTCGTCTAAGTGTTTGGGGTCTTCCCAAGTCTGAGGAATGGCGCCATAATTCCAAATATAGCCCTTATGTGGAAAGGGATTACGAACATAACGCAATACACCCTTTTTCACGTCTTGCTTAATGGGATTGAGCGGCTCTTTCGTTGAGATCTCCATTTTGGCGTTTGTCCAGCGAGGGATCTCTACCACCATATTATAGATTCGATTATCTTTATCAGCAAACATAGGAATGTCATGCCATGGAGACAATGGCTCACCCGAGTCACCCGTCCTCTCTATAACACAATTATAAAATACATCTATTTATCACTAAATATCAACCAATAATGTAATCTCAATTTGTTAGTTTTTGTGAATATAGTCTATAAGTTGACTCAACATTGCTTTAAAACAATTTTATAGATATAAGCATTAAATAGGAAAACGTGCGCAGACTTGCATTGTTTGAGAGCCCGTATGAAATGGGATTCTAAGATATAGGATATAGCAATTGAATCCAATTCTTAGACCCATAAGTTTGAAAGATATATAAATTATATAAGACATGAAAAAATATCGAAAAGCATTAATCATATGACTGACTGAGTGGTGAGTCTCTTCTCGAATAAATCAGCGTTAAGTTAATTATTCAGTTCTATGGGTTAATCTTTGAACCAAATCAAATGGCAATATAAATGAATATACATTAGGAATTAGTTTGAGTAATAGACCAGTGATAGGGCTGTCTGTGATAGAGCTGTGATAGAGCACTGATAGAGCTCTGATAGAGCTCTGATAGAGCACTGATAGCTGGCATTGCATTGCATTGCAATACTTTATCAAAATCCAGACTTAAGAATAATTTGGTAATCAAGTGATAAGAGATGATCTCTGCACAGCATTAATTGATTGCTTTATATCTTTTTTACATTTTTATAAAGAAAAGTGAAGTAAAAAATGTTTTAAAAGCTATTTTGATGGCAATAATAGATAAGTTTGCATTGTTTTAGTGCTTTTATCGAAACATTTGTCTCGTCATTGAGTTTCAGTCATTTGTCGCGCAATAAGTGAAAGAACGGAAAAACAATCTCAAACCCAATGGATAGCAATAACAATAGCAATAATAATAACTAATGGCATCGAAAACGCACTTAAGATAATAGTATTTTTCATATTTCCACCAAAAGTACAATACAGTCTACAAAATGAGACTTTAATTAATGATAAAATCTTATAATAGCTTAACATTTAAATTGTATGACATTTGGTTTGCAGTGATATATGATATAAGATATGAGTTTTGAAGACTTACTAAAATAAATGCGATAATCGGTTGAGTTTTGAGGACCTCTTTCGTCAATATTATACGCCATTGGAGTGGTTGTTGAGGTTGTTGTGACCGATCTTTTACTGAAATAATTAATTGTCGTGAATTGTGTGAACCGATTGTAACCGATGTTTGTATTATTATTATTGATATTGAATGAATGTATTATTGATTCGCAGCCAATACAAGAACTTCTAAGAGAACCAAAGCCTCCACCGAAACGATTGCTAACCAAATGGTTGTGATATGATTTTGACGATACGTCACGTACGAGTAGACCAAATAATGGCACTAAAGCTGGTCTCATACAAGACCTTGAGTATAATGATTTTCTAGACATAAAGTGGATAATCATATTATGGCTAAATTTCATGGTTTCCATTCATTAATAGTATTTACACTTCATATTAATTATCATAGAATATACTGTAAGTCATATTCATATATCAAATGTGTTATCATTACGAATAACATGCGTTCAAATGTATAAATACTTTTACTGTTTAATAAACATAGATTAAAGAATAGCATAGTCTCGAGCCTGAGCCTAAGATACTTATATACAGGCTCGTAGGCTGAGCCTAGGCTCGAAGCTCTTGAGCCTGAGCTCGAAGCTCTCGAGCCTTGAGCCTGAGCTCGAAGCCCTCGAGCCTGAGCCTGAGCCTAGGCTCGAATTTCCACGAGCCTGAGTCTCAGGCTCGTAAAGACCCCGCGAGCCGAGCCTGAGCCTGATTAATAAAGATATCTGATATTAAATGCCTTTATTGAAGAGACAAATCACCACTTTTTTATATACAGTATTAATATTAATAATTGAAATATTAACCAAATATGAAGGTCTCTAATATTTTCCTTATAACTATTATTTAATTAAGTTTTCACTTACAT
>JAUJYU010001066.1:0-10238 GCA_033995675.1 Nothrus silvestris
ATAATCTCAATTATTACTATTTGTATTGATTAAGCATACGTTTATGTAATATTATATTTATGAACCTTTTCTTTTTTTTATCATAAAAGAGTGTAATTTATTAAAATATTTCAGATTCCAATTTTATGTTATTTGAGACTTTTTTGTGTGAATCGCGTTTCTCTTTTGTAGCCCTCTCTCCGGCATTGACTTACGAAATAAGTAATAAAATTTGATTACTTCAGTAATTGTATACCAGAAAGAGCGAGCCTTAAAAATACTCAATTCGTTTCTTAGAAATTGAAAATACAATAAAAAAAAGATTGCATTCGTTTAATTAAAGTTTTTTTGTTTGTAAAATATAATCAAATTTTATCCAAATTATATTAAATCTAATCAATTACATTTATTCAATTTGTTAATAACATTTTATTTCATTTTATTAAACTTATTTATTATTTGTATCCCTTCGACATATTGTAGACTTAAATGAGATTTAAATTTATTTTAGAAGTAATTTTTATTGCTTTAAAACTTAAACCAAATTTTTGCCGCAGGTTTAGCCGTAGTTAAGCACAAAACATATCTTTTTTACTATTCCCCTAATATTGCAGTATATTCTTATCTATGGTTTGTATCATATAATTCAATGCTTTCAAATTCGCGGAAAGACTGCATAACGAATAAAATGTTGTCGCATCGCATCCCTGTCTCTATCCCTAACCTAAAAACCCCAGTGATTTGCATTGAGTGACCATAAGAGGAAGCCTTCTCACTACTGATGGATCATTGGTGTAGAGGAGAATACATTGAGTAAAATATTTTTCATAATTGCAAATATAGCAGCATTGGTTGCTGACCACCGAAGCGTAATGCCGTCATGTATTACAAATTGTGGGCATCTTTTCTTCTGTTGTATTTTTGAAGTCTAAGAAGTTGGAAATCACGTTAATGTAGTTAAACACTAGCCTAAGGTCTCAAGATTTTAAGGGTGTGACAGAGCCAGAAGGCCAACCGATGCCCCACTTGACTATTATTAGGAATCATGTATCTTCACTTTCTTCAGAGAACAACAACAGTTAATTTATAATGAGAGAGATTCCGCTCCATAACCAAAGACTATGATTTCCTTTACATTGTGTCGAAAGTGGCTGTTTATCAGCGAGAGAACTACTAAAGTAGTTCTGCTTGAGTTAGCCAACTATTCCAGAAAAAGATACCACTATTATTACGAATAATATATGTATTTTAAATATTTAGCAAATCTTAATGTATTCTTTGACAAATGCTTTGTGTCTGTATTCGGTGAAAACAAACAAAATCGATTAAGTGATAAGCAAATTAAATTTGTGCCGCTTTTTGTTTTTTCATTAAAGGACTAACCATTACAGAAGAGCAATAATTGAGAAGTTAGTGCAATAAAACATTCAATGCATTCTCGAGCAGTAGTTTTCGTTTATTGTCTAACAAAAAGATTTGCAGAATTTGAAAAATCAAATATTTATTCAAAATTAAAATTCTTGTTTGCAGTGAATTAAGGAGTTTTAATTGGGATTTACTTCAATCAATTGAATTATGCATTTGAATGTACGCTCAAATAATATTGATTTTTTCAAGTCTGACACAAACTTCGCTTAAATGTGAGTTTTGCAGAAAAATCATTAACTATTGGATGAGAATTGATTTTATGCTAATTTCTTTAATTCAATTTATGCATTTTCTTATTTAGTTTATTTCATTTAAATTTATGGCATAAAATAGATTTCACGATAAATGATTTCTCAGTTATAAATGTTTTATCATTCAGAAGGCGTGTGTATTATATACAATATTATAATATACTGTTTAACTAATGAAACTCTAAATAATTAATTTGATTTGTCTAACATTTGTGTATTTATCCACAAATTCTAATAAATCCTTCGGTTATCTCTATATCAGTAGAATATGCAGTATATATATTATGCAAATTATGAAACATATTTCAATTTAAGAGATCCGTTGGTTTTTCGATAAAAAAGCACTTCATTCGGTTATTGAAAAAGCGAAAAATTGAGTTAAAACTGTATTTTGATATTTTCTTATCAAAATTGACAATTTATTGATTGAAACTCAAGTTTTAACGTTAGTGCAAAATAAACAGAAAAATGTGAATTTCTATCCTTATTGGTGGCACTCATTCCCGCCTTTAAGATTCGACGTCAGAATTTAATAGCATTTGAAGGGAAAGAATTAAGTCAAGAAATTTGATGGGGGAGTCAAAAGATGAACCAACTATTGTATGCTTATATAAACCAACTAAAAGTTAATTTGTTTATATATTTAGTTCTTTCTCTATTAGAGCTTTAATCAGGGATTCAAAGCACGCTTTGCTTTTTGATACAAAATATATTCAGCGAAAGAAGTGATGAGATGTTGATTTAAAACCCAATTCATTTATAGCATAATTTTAATTCATCTAAAATTAGTTTAGAGAACTATTTTGGAGTCGGTATGACTTGTATGAGTTGATTTGCAATACTATATTCACAAAAAAACATTGTATTATGTTTGGTATTGGGAGAGAATAGGATTTTAAAATTTAATTCGCTCGGCAGCGGTGTCTACCCCTCCTCTGATCCTTCCTCTAAGTTAGAGGAATGCTTTCTCTCTTTCTCCCATTCTATAAACAGTAATTTTATGGAAAGAGTATTTCGTGTTCAATAACATTATGAAGAGAGATGAGAGAGAAAGAGAGGGAAGACACAAAAATTGATGAGCATTTGCCGACATTGTGCTTGCGTTAGGCTAACTTAGAATGTCTCTCTATCTCAATCGTTTCATATATTGCTCACTTTAATGCTCACGTTTTCCCCCATTGAATCGATCGACTAATACTAAAAAAGAAGGCATTCCCTTAAAAAATAGAACTACTACTGTGTTTATTTTTCTTTGGATCCCCTTTTTTGCAATGAATGTGCGCGCTGTGAACCGCCCAAACATATAGTCTGCTTTATAACATCAAGTGCTGCTTCAGTTTGTGTCAGTTCGCTATCGAAACTTTAACAGATATTTTTAGAGTAAAAAAAGTATATTCTCTATAGCAATATATATGAGGCTATTATTCTGCCAGAACTTCATTTCGAAAACCGGTGCACAAAACTATAGCCAACTCTACTATAGCCAACTCTACTATAGCCAACTCTTCTATAGCCAACTCTTAATTGGTGACTTAGTCTTAAGTGTTTTGACTTGAGCTAATATTTTGGTTGATAACCCTATCGTTGAGGTCAAGGCAAATGAATACATAGGGACTAGAAAAGTCTGATTCACTTATTTTTGGCATTAAATTAGCGCAAACTGTTTTCCTTCCGCTACTTCAATAAGTGACGTAAAAAGTGACGTCTAATTCGTATTGACTATCGTATAGCTCTGGCGACCCGCTGTTGCAAAACATCTCTTTCACTTTCCCTCACATTCTTTCTCCCGGAGGGACTGATGGTGTCCGTAAGGCAACGTCACGCCGGTCATCAAGAACAACAACAACAGCATAGCGCCTGTTGTAACTCTCCTTCTCCCACTAATGCAGGTTTGCACCACTTTTACTGTCTCTCAACATAGTTCTTATGTACTGTAATTGTCATTCTTTTATATAACTTTATGTTTTTCTCCCTCTTGTTGTTTTCCATCTGATTATAGGTTATATGAAATGTGAGCTAACACTTATGCTCACTTCCTCTATCACTTTGTCACTTAAAATAATAGTGAACATAGCATTCATCATAGTATTCACTATAGCCTGAACAGTACCTGCTTCTCAAATAATAGCCAAATTACACTCTCTATTGTAGTCTTATATGTTGTCGAGTTGTGTGTTCTCAAAGTGTGCTTCCCTTACATGCCTTATATGTTATTCTCTCGAATACTCTGTTTTCTACTTTTTTGCATCAAAAATATGACGCGTTGACAAGTATTGCTCTATTGTTGCAAATAGTCTCTGAGGGTTGTTTGTCTGGGAAAGCCCTAAAAAGTGTCAGTTAGGTTGACAACAAAAAATCATCTATGGGTTAACTTTATCCCAATTCAATTCATAAGTCTACACTTGGTATATTTCAATACATGTATTTTTGTAGTATGCCTTCTGGTCAGCCATTGAGTCTTTCACTAATTCTGTTATTCTGTTAGTAACAAAACTATTTTCATTGATGAGTGACCTCATCATCAAACGAGTCCAAGTTCATTGCTTTGGTGTGTCGTCAGTCACATCACATACTTATCACTACTACTATTCATTACTCTCTTTCGAGTCTCTCTAACTCTGCGCTTACTTTCATCTCTCTTGAGTATAGATGAAACTCTATTAATGCCTCTTTGTATACATCATATGCTTATCCAATAAGAGTTATTTTTGAACCAAAAACTCATTTTAAATATAGCGAAATTAAATACATGTTTAAATGCGTTTCATCCAAATCTCTCTGTAAAGTGTTTTGAATTTGGAGCTATTTTCTGCATTTTTCTTATACTCAGTTTATCAGAGATTGAATTTGATTAGCATTACAATAGTTGAAACGTTAGCCTTGTTTACATGAATTACAAGCTCAATGCAATGCATGTGACAGTTGTTTAGTTCTATTTTTGATGGATTTCGGTGTAGGCGTTGTGGAGAATCGCCACCAAAAAAGAGAGGGAGACTTTTTTGCATTACTACTCCGGGGAAAAACTTTTATAAAACGTATATTTGATCCATATATTCGTCGCCACGCGAACTAAGTTGAGAGGTATTTGAGGGTCAATCCCATTGTAATATTTGGACAATAGTCCGGTCCAGTCGCGTGGGCTTAGACTCATGTCCTACTGATTTGTCTCAAATCAGCAGAAGTATAGCTCAAGTTCTTTCTGTTCACGTTGTCTATACTTGTATGGCATGACATGTATGGCGAGCAGCTGTTATGCGTTTTATAACACTGGTTCGGGAAAGGAAAAGGGGGTATGAGGTAATACTGTCTATATATGCAGTCCATGACCAAAATGTAATGAGTGCCCCAACACCCTCTCCCCTATACCCCCTTACACCTCAGCTGTCCACAAAGCTGACCCCAGACTCTCTCACTCTCTTGTTTTTGTTCCTTTCACTACAAACTCATGGGTGGATTGAAGAGTTTTATGTGAATTTTCAAGTCAAGTCCAGATAAGTCCATATGCCAGTCTGGCTATAGTCATGTTCGCTACTCTGTCCAAAATATGCTATATTTCATACTAAATTTCATTATCATGTGTGGGATATGTGGGTGTATTTCAAGTATGACACTTAATGCGTTTTAATAATACTCGTTTCACTCAAAAGGTATGTAATATTAAAGCTAATAGAGTGTTACATGTATTCAACACTTCTTATCTGTTTCCTGTTTATTGTGTACTAATGTTTAGTAATACCGATAACACATACTTTTATCTTCTATTTTCTTCTTTCGAGGAATAGCTTTTTTAAAAGCCTTATTTGCGAGCAATACGTAAAATAAGTTATTATTATTATTATAATTATTCATAAAATTATTCATTCAACTTATTATATTCTAGTTTTATGGCTTTTAACTCAATTTTATGAGTCTAAAGACTTTTAGTTGCTATACATATCATTGACGTTTTTGCTTATATAATGAGATCAACTTGTTTTGCATTGTCTATAGTGTGAAGTCTAAGAGGAAACTATTCTCATAAAATAAACCATTACTGTCTGTCAAATATTCGCTTTCTTCCAACTCAATAAAATTTTTATTCCAAGAAAAACGGTTTCTCACAATATTTTTCTCTTCAAATTCATATCATTTAACGATTTTGAGATTTTTAGTGATGTTTCATCTTATTTTTGGAAAAACAATACATAAAATGTATGTCTTTGGGTTCAATATTCTTATATATTTATTATTTGATAATTATATCAGTATTTTTTTCAATTCATTATATAGTTTAGAACATTATATAACATTTGAGGCTAACATGAATAGTATCTCATTTTATTATCTGCAAGTATTTGACTACAGCTTTGGCACAAATCTAATATCGAAATAATTTCCTAACGTTGGACTCATTTAATACTAAGATTTCTATAACCATTATATGAGTTTTTGTCGCATCTAATCTTTTGAGCAATAATTTAACCGCATTTGAGAAAATTGTGATAATATTCACCCAATGAAATTCTAGATCAATCTTACTTTCCTTTGATGTTTGTGTGCTCTAAATATTTGCTTTAAATAGAGAATCAAAATAACGATTGCAATAGTTATGTGATTTTGGAGACGAAAATGTGAAAATATAAAATTTCTCTGTTATGACAATCTTTCATTGTATCAAAGTTGACATTTTTGTCGGCCATTTTCGAAGTTTAAAATCCATTGATATATAGAGAGATCTGAAAAATGTGTATATATAGAGAGAAAGCGAATGCATTAAATTATATATGCGTTTAAGTATAGGTCAAACTCGCAGCGAATGGTTTCCGTTTGAAGAGAAAATATGTAAAATGAAAGTGAAATACAGAATTTTGTTTTTTCCCTTTTCAAAAGTGATTTCAACAATACATGACATGAGTGTATGCAAAATGATAAATATGATGATAGGAGGATTGCGTGTAACTTTACATATGCACGCAATATAAAAATTGCACTACAATAGCAATACAGCAAATGGAAAACTAAATTTCATTTTTACTGTTGCGATAGTTTTCTTATATTCATTCACCTTTACATATATGCAATGCAATTGAGCGCAGGCAATAATCATTTTTGGAGTAACTAATATTTCATATCTATCTATATATCTATTTTATTATGTAATATTGTATATGAAAACAATTCAATGAAAATGCATTTTCCAAGTCTGCTTTGACTACACGCCACAAATAATGCTACCAAAGTATACAAAAGTATACAATATTCCTAGTGTTTCACATCAAAAACAATCAAATCGATTACTGACATTATCAAAACCACTGCTTAATAGATCAATCAATAAGATATGTTAACATAAAACAGTACTAACTCGTAAGCCTTATAAACTGGTGAGAGTTATATATTTATTGTACTTTACAACTACAGTCGCAATATCCATATTAATAGATATAAACGCAATAATTGATTATTATTTTTAGATATGATCCAATTTAGTATAACTTCAATTTGAATGCAATACATTTTATTAGCTATTTGTGTATTATTTCAATTTAATAATTGATATCAATGTAAAAGATAACAAACTTTCATAACAAATATGCAAATGACTGAAAATATCTAATATATAATTCATTGCTCAGATTTTATCTTTATATAAAACAAATGAAATAAATATTAAAATAGTTAATTAACTTTTTTCTAAACATGTTTATAATAGGGGACAACCGGAATGATGCGGGCAGGAGAAGAGGTAAATGCAAATGGTTTAACGTAGCAAAAGGATGGGGATTTATCACTCCAATCGATGGCGGACCGGACGTCTTTGTGCATCAAGTATGATATAGAAGTTGTATATCTAATAGAAGTTGTTGTATATGTTATATAACAAATAGAACTTAAAAAAACACGCGAAATACTGATAGAGAATGTAAGATGAAATTGCAAAGCATGTGTTTGCTTATTGTCGTGTTGAACCGGTATTGCGATTTTGGGTATTTGTCAATAGAAGATATTCGCACAGTATCTCTTCAAATGTTTAAGGGTATAATAAAGTAGAGGCAATGCAAACAATTGCGAACTTACAGAGATTTACAAAATGCCAATTGGGAAATGGACAAAATGAAACAGAGCCCGCATAGTAATGTAGTAAAGTTACATTTGTTATTTTCCTTTTTTGAGGATTGAACTCACAATCACGCGCTCTATCTATATGTCTCGTAGTGTTTCTCAGTTTGTATGTGTAGTCAATGCTAAAAATTATTTCCCAAAGGAGTTTTGCTCTGCACTTGCAATTTGAAACAAGAGATACACAACTTTAAGTCTAATTTCTGATTCCACTGAATTTCAACTTATATTAAAGAATGTGTTGCGAGTTTCCGAAGTCTTCATTATTGGCAAAGAATAAATTGAAAAATATATCACTCGAACCAATTCCCTTTAATCTTGAGTTAGTTTATATACAGAACTGTTACAGCACTTGTATTATATATTATAGTATTATTGGATGCTTTCGATGCGTGCGATTCAACAGTATAGATAAGTTACTTAATAGTGAATAAGCAATATATTTGTAGTTGATATTAGGTCTCGCAAATTGCTATACAAGTGTCTGCTATATCTGCATAGCTAAATGAAATCAATGAAAACATTGACCTGATGTGTCTTGGTCATTAACATGGCTACAGGCCTGCATACGACCTTGCAATGGCTTTGGCTGTCTCGCCATCACTACTGATCTCTATTCTTATTTGGCACAACTGATCGATATATGAATAACATTGTGTGCGGGGGAGAAATGAACACTACTCTAGTCTATACTCCACTCTAATAATACCAAATACTATATGAAATATCACTGACTTATACTCTATGAAAGCACAAGAGAGAAAGAAACAGAAGCAGCCATTGATCAGTACTTTTGCCAATACTCTCATCTCCCAAACCATTGCATTATTTTATTATTGCATTTGTAGTGAATTTTTAAAACTGATTCTTGAAGAAGTTCATGAAGAAGTTTTCATGCATTAACTATAAATTGGTTTCTGTTCAGTAAATAAAGAGACGATACATCACATCACAAACATCATACTCTCAAAGCAATAGATTCAAAAGCAAGAAGTAGTTGCACCACTTTATGTGTGTTTTGTTATCCGTTCGTGCAATCATTAAATTTTAATAGATTCTGCAACTAATACAAAAGTATAACTTTTACCAAACTTGGCTTCCAATAGAGAGGCGTTTTTACTGGATTCTCATACAGTATATACTATACTAACATAATATTACACTTATTTTTCTTATTTATTGATATAAAATATAATTTCAGTCACTTCAACAACGGAACTGATATTTTTCTTTCTCTTTTTTATCTTTGTGACCAATAATGACTTTCAGGTACAATAAAAGATAAAACTTTTTAGTCTTGAGCCTCAGCAGCTTTTCTATCGAATCCTTGTTAAAAGAGAGAAAAATGAAGAAAATGTTAACGTATTTCGTGCCCAATTTCAAGCCAATTTTCGTCTTATTTCGACTTTGAAAGTTAGTTCCTAAAGTGTCTCCTATGCCTCTATGCCTCCAATGTTGCATTGCATGTCAGCTCAATACCAGTTTTGAAGCTTACAGTTATTCCAACTTTAGCTCAAACTTCATATTATATATAAGTAACGGAAAAATCGAAACTAGATCCAGGGGCGTATCCCTCAAATCATACATAAATTGATTTGTAGACGTGATCTTGCACTTAAAATATATAACATCTTATTTATAATACCATTTTATAATTACATCTCAACTCGGAATAAGCAGAAGAAATATCATGTTATTTCTAAAATAATATTTTGCTCTCAAATATTCTGTACTTCTCTGTCTTTAAATAATAATATATTCGTACAAAGTATAATGTTTTGAAGAATTTTTTTGCTGCTCATACTGACAGATGAGAGACAATGCGTGGTATTTGTGCTTATGATTCTTTATGTTCTAAAATATATTCCTACCCATGAGTATATCCAACTGAATGGCAATTTTTATTAAAGTCTAGAGCAATATTTATGATGATATTAAAAGTAAAACATATATTAGGTTTAGTAAAGAAAAGCGAAAAACTCATTGTTGTTTTGTTGGCATATCTATACTCATGCAATATATATATATTTTGCTCCAACCATAATGAAACTGAGCAGAAAAGATACAGTTATGCTTTATAGCCTTCAACATATTAGACTCGATTGCTATTAGCTTAATATATCTTAATGAGATATTTTCAGTTTACCCAAACTATTTTATTTATTTTTTCGTTTCTATTGTTCAGATTTTCCAAACCAGTTAACAAAACTCTCATTTTATTTTATTAAAGTCTCAATTTATCGAAGTTTAACAAAAGTGTTACTATTACTCTTTTAATACTATTTTCTCTGTTATATTTAGCTCAATATTTTAGAGAGAATCAATACAGTCGAACCCGTTTATAACGAACAGGTCGGTGCAGCAAAAAGTGCTCATTATAACCGGGATTCGTTATAAGTGTCCATTTTTAAAGAAATTTAAGTAATCGGTACATACGATATGATTCGTTATAAGCGGGTATTCGTTATATCCGAGTTCGTT
>JAUJYU010001067.1:0-10237 GCA_033995675.1 Nothrus silvestris
TAACTACCAATATATTAATGATTATTGATATTCATGTTAATAAGTGATTGATTTGAGTGTTAATATTCATATCAATTGGTTTATCTAACATTACATTAATTAAATTTAAAGTAAGTTTTCAACTTATTAATAGTCTATATTACATAATGTATAATATAATGTATCGCTCACATCAATAAAAGGTATCATTTGATAATGTTATTAACATGAAATCAAAAGTAACATAACCCCAATATTTAGTTTAAAATTGAAATGTCACATCATATTCATATTATAATATATGATAATAGGCCTAATACTGTACTAATATTATATTCATATATATTAATATGAATAATGATGTCAATATTGTTATAGACTATTAATACTGAAAGAGTTAATACAGTATATCTTTTTATGATATATTAATGTTATGCTAACATGCTAATATTCATATTACTATTGATTTATTAATTGAATAGTCTATTAATAATTGACAGTATTACTTAATATGATATATCTGCTAATGTCACAGCAATATTAAACATACAGTATTGATAGATCTATTGATAGACCTTTTGATAGACCTATTGATACAGTATTAATACTGTATATGAAACCGTATAAATGTCTGTATTTGAGTCGTTTAATGTTTCAATGATTTGTTATGAATTGAATTAAAGGTGATCTACAACTTGGCACTAATCATATAATGCTTTTATTGCTTATGATTTAGGACCAACTCATTAAACAAAAACCACAGCAATAACTGATACACCAAATGATACAATTATGATATATGAATAGAGTGAATAGTCTATTGCATTGCAAGCCATTGATTGGGTTTGATGTTTGCCACTAATAATAGTGTCAATTGACTGACTGATTGATTGGTTGACTCATTGATCGAGTGATGAGTAGCAGTATATTCAGCGACTTCGAGGACGCGTGGGCTCAACGGTTCCCCAGTTGTGAACTGCCGAAGGCGTGGGAGGACGACGTGAAGGCCAACTTAGCCAAACATCGCCATAAAGTGGCGCTTCTTAGAGAAGAACTCGAAAAAGAAGAGTTTTATGTCGAATACTTGGAAAGACTGTTGGCTGACGTGGAAAGAGTCAAAGCCAAAGGTTAACTATTATTTCAAAAAATCATAAATCATGAGTAATTCAAATTATAATAAATTGTTATAAATTGTCATAAATTTTCAGCTGATTTGACGACCAAATCATGTTCTGAACCATTGACGGAACCATTGAGTGAGAACTGCAAGAATGGCTCAGAAGCGGACCAATACGTGACTGTGATTACTGTCAGCAGTTATGGCGAAATTCAAAGACCGACCAAAAGCCTGATTGACAATCCTTTATACCAAAGCGCACAGACTTTAAATGTTGAGGAAATCGAAAATTGCCATTCAATCGACTCTCAAACTGATTCACTAATTAATAATATTAAGGATAAAACAAGTTCTGCCAAACCAGTGATAGATCAAAATCAAGGTTTGTTTCCAATGATTGCAATGATTTGATTGCAAAAGTTATGCTTTGTTGCACTATTTGTTGCACTATTTGTTGCACTATTTGTTTGATTGAATTTAATGCACTTCAGTCATAACTAAATTAGCACTTTTTAAGCAAAGTGTGAACACCAGTTGATTAGCCAGTTAAGTGACCGCACCAGTGGGAGCGCTTTAACTAATGTATTTATGTCTGAGCTTAAATAAATGCGGTTTTTAGTCTCGGACAGCTTTTAACTCGTATTATCCTTTAGAATAGACGAGTATATAGTTTGGTAATTTGGTCCCCTTTCACAGTTTGCCCTCTGCACTGCTGCTTTACTTACTCTTAATTAAGCCAACTTGAATTTAGTAGAGTTAACATTACTTAATTTGTTGCTACCCATACCTTTACCCTTAATTATGATCCACAATTTACTAAACTATTTCACTTACAGTCAGTTAAAAATATTATACTCTGTAGTCTATATTCCATATTTTTGAATGGGTTATGAGGGCATCATTTTTCTCAAATTGATATAAAGTTTAATTAATTAGATATAAGCAATTAATATTAATATTAATATTGTTTGCTTTTAAATAGTATTAAAAAAGAAACGACCGACAACTCCGCCCCGCAAACCAAAAGTGAATAAATTGCCGTCACTTCAATTAATGGATAAAAATGAATTATTGTCCTCTTTGTCAACACCTAATACTCCAGAAATAGAAAGAGATATTTTAACACAAAATGCATTATTAGCGACAAAAGTGAGTGCTCTCAGTGCTCAACAAAATAGTGAAACCATTCAAATAACACAAATTGAAAAACAAACTAATTGTGAAACTGAACCAAAAACTGATCCATCGCTGAGTAATGTCTACGACGACGATGAAGACAACATTTATGATACTGTGGCACCCGATGAGCCCTCAGCTAACTCTGAAGCACTCCTTCAAAAAATGAATAGCGATTATTTCGATTCCAATTCATCGAATGACAATTTATCGAAATATTTTGATATAAACACTTATGCAAACTATGTTAATATCGATTATTTTTTAAGAAAAGATGAAACCTCTTCTCGTGACGACTCCGATGATAACGAAACACAAATATCTCAGTCATTGTCGAGCGATCACGAAAATGAAGACAACGCTCACGATTTAGAACTAAATAAAACTAATATATCTCTTATAAATGAATCGGACAAAGAGATGAAAGCAACAAATCCTAAACATGATTCCACATTTGCAGCCACTTATGATGAAGTCTTTGAACCAAATTCAAGTAAATTTATTTAACTATTTTATTTGATCATTAATTGAACCATTAATACCACCTTTTTATAAAATAACAATTTTAGTCTCTTAATAATTATTTGTTTATTTCGTAAAAACAAGAAGTTCTCAAATAGTTTCTGAAAAGTTTTCAAATCTAAAATAATTTGCAAAAATTTTTGCCTATTTTCGCTAAAATAATAGTTTTTTAAAAATTTTTTAAAATAAATGATTACCAATACATATATCGTGAGGTGAATGCTATTGCATAAAATAGATGAATCACTTGAATTGATTTATTCTCTAAGATAGCACTTTATAGCACGCATTCGACTTATAGCTGTGCAAAGCAACAAAAAAGTCAACTCAACCGCCAACCGCTTACACTCGAACCGAACCGATCCGCGAACTGCAAATTGTAATAAAAATATTGAATATTTATTGAAACTACAATTTTATAGTAACTTATGATTAAAACATAATTTAAGTAATAAATTGAAATTTCAATCAGTTCTATTAAAAGTGAAATAAAAGGCACCTTTATAGTTAAATTAAATGATATACTTAAAGTAATAAATTCTAGTTAGTGACGTTGCTATGAATCTGATGGGTCAACTAATGCATTGAGTATACGGATTGATATTACGCATTACACCTCATAGACCTACAAATTGTAGGCTACAATTAAATAGCCAAAAATCCTAGGGGACCATAGCCTCCGATCCTATACCTAGCTACGTCAATGATTGTAATTGAAAATACTTTATTTGATTAATTTTAAATAATTATACAGTCATTCGTTATGTTAGTGATACCTTTAAACTTATTTGTTTATATAAGAGTTTCAAATAACATTAAAATGTATGCAATTCTTTGCGGGTAAACACCGAACCACAAGCCTACGAATCTAACCGAACCTCAAATTTTAAAAAATGAATAACCTCACCACGGTTCAATTCGTTTCGGTTCGATTTGCACAGTTATAATTTGACTATATGCTTGACCCTCTCTCCCAGCCTCCTATCAGGTGAAAACCTCTACTCTTAACTTTATTGATTTACTATAATTTGTGAATTTGTGAATATATATATAAATTGTTTACAGCTTTCAATTCGAATGATAGCGATTTGTTAAAGAAAGAAAACGGCTCAGAGGTTGCAATCTATTTATTTAGTTGTGAAATAAAAGAACTCAATATGATTTGTTTGATTACCACAGAGTTGTTCCACTATTTCCAAAATTGAAAGAAGCAATAATTTAGAAGCAGAAAGACTAACGATGTATAAATGTATTATTGCGAGCATTACTGAAAGTGAAACTATTTATGTCGATTGTCTCAATACTTTAATTCAGGTGAGATTTCTATTAATATTGAGCTAATAAACTATCTTACTGTCAAACTCTCATAAGTTATAAACTAAAGGCATAGCGTCACTTTTGTTACATATTATGTTCACATTTATAAGTAATTTAACTCTATTGTTAGTGAAAAGTTTTACTTAGTCCATAAAATAAAATAATGAATCAATAGATAATGTATTCACAAATGTTTACCTAATAGTACATGAAAGCTCTCAAATCGACTATTGGGACCACTCATCCACTTCTCACCGCAGAAGAGTTATCGACAATATTTTATAAGATTCCGGAACTTTACTCAATTCATTGGTCTTTTCTGGAAGGCATGAAAAAACTGGTCCACAACAATGTTGTCGAAGAAGATCAAAATGGATCGATTGGCGACTTATTCAAAATTCTGGCCAGTCGTTTGGGCGCTTATAGCGCTTTCCTTAAAAACTATTCCAAAGCCTTAGAAACGGTTCATAAATGCAGTGCAGGAAATAATCAATTCTCAGAAATTACAAGAGTATTATTATTTTCTTTCTGAGCTTTAAATGATTTCTATTTTCAAATATTTATTATTATTTATATTTATAGTCAATAAAAATCGTATCATTGAAAGGACAGGCGACTACTTTAGAGGGTATTATAAGTACATATAATTAGATTATTGACAATTATTGCTTAAATTTTGATTAAATACTTAGATTTATTGCACAAACCAGTGGCCAGAGTTCAGAAAAATGCTTTAGTATTACACGATTTGATAAAATATACGAATGAAAACCTAAATGTATACAAATCTTTGAAAACTGCTCTCAAAATGACGCAATGCTTTCTTAATGATCTGAATATTGCAGCCACAGAACAGATGTTTCCGGTTTGTCCATCTATAAGGCCTTAACTTTATGAAATATAATCATTTTATTATTTATTTCTAATAATAATAATAATCAGATTCAAGATAAGACTCAAAGGCGTTTAGTTAAAGAATCTTTTATTGTTGAGTCCACTGATGAGAAACGAAAATTGAGACATTTGTTTCTCTTTAATGATGTGATCGTATGCGCCAAATATAAAGCATCGGCAAAGTATGGCTCACCTTCTGATTACTTCTTATTTATTTCTTTACTAATACTTTAAACATATATTTATTTAAACATTAGACAAAAATTCACATTTGACTTGAAATGGTATAATCTTCTCAATGAAATCACAATTTTAGAAAATGAAAGTGAGTTATAATTACATTTTACAGTTCATTAATTTATTTTATTTGTAATAACATTTTGTATGTCTTTCTGTGACGACAATAATGGCTCAAACAATTTCTTGCTTTTTTATATAATTTAATGAACCAAATAAACCATTTTATTATTCATTTTGAACATTACATTAAAATATTATCAAATATTAGTTGAATAGATTTGTTTAGAACTGTTATTTGATTGCTTACTTTTGTAATAGCATTTAAGGAGTTGTCAACATTTGCTAACAGCCTTTTGACAAAAGGTGATTAGCGTTGGCCCTTAAATGCGGCCAAAATTGCAAAAAAATATTAATCTTTGTTATATTGCCAAAGAAAACAATTAACTTATTAGTTAGTACTCAATTGTTAGTCAAATTGCAATCATATAAAACACAGATTCATTTTGACTATAAAACACTAAGACTAAAACATATTGCTATAAATATGTTCTGTTCTGTAAAATGTCACTATAAGATGATTGTATTGGTCATTATTACTATAATTATTAATTGTCATCTTTTATTCAGATGAAACCTATTCTTCATTAAACAAGGATAAGGAGAACAATAGCCAAATACTTAATTTCAAGTCGAGGGTTAGCAATACTCGTGATCTTATTTCTCGTGAAGAAAAGGAGGTTCGAATTGTTGAAATACGCAATCATTGACTAATTATTATTGAAAAGGGCTCTAATTGTTATTTAATTCCATTGATTATAGAAAGCAAAGTCTAATACAAAACTGTTGGAAAAACTGAAAAAGAAATGCTCAGAACTGGTTTGATATTTATTTTTAAAATATTTAATATAATTAATTAAAATAAATGAGTTATAAGTTATTGAAGTATATCATTAATAACATAAAATTAATAGCAATTTATTTCGATTTAATAGGAAGCACAGCTTGTTTTGCATTTACCGCAACTCAAATTTTGTATTAGTCACAAAAGTGGCAAAATATATACTTTCTATTTATCATCAGATTTTGAGAGAAGTCAATGGATTGAATCTATCAAAGTATTGCAACAATCAGGTAATGAGCACTTTATAGTAAAGCAATTTATTATATGATATGCATTTCTACGACAGCCACTTATTCAAGCGATGCCATCAATTTCAATGAACTGCAGGCCTGGATCGAGACCTGTCGCAAAGTAAGGCAAATCAATGCAATTTATTAACACTTTTAAAAGCATATTCCCTCACGCGATTTAAGGCTTATTTAGTTAGGGGTAGGGCTTTAGGAGGCATACCTTACAAAGGGAGGGAGGGTATGGTTGTAAGGTTGATCTATGATCGGTAATAGATAAATCAATAGAGGTTTTGATATGTTATCAAAATGTTAATAATACTATATCTTTTATTTTAATTATCTTTTTTAATTTGAAAGCAATGCAACTCTAAAGCTTACAAAGTTATGTTTATTTATCAAATCATTAAAACATTTGATTTTTATTCACTGGTTTAGAATTTGAATCCAAGTTTAGGATCTTTTTTATTGCGTTCGTCTAAAGACGAAGACTTGCTTTTTGGTGATCTCTACCTAATTGTTCATCACTTGAAAGGTTTAAGCAGAGAAGCAGGTAATCAATCTCTTCTATATTTAAATGTCAATATAAATAATTCTGACAAAAGATTGGCCATTAAGTTATCGTCAATCACTTTAAATGATGTCATAAATAAACTGCAAATAAATAATTTTATATTTAAAAAATAATTTAATTGTTTTTAGATATATTTTTTGTTCTCGAACTCGACACTTATGGTCATTATTTTCAACGTGCAATCACTCATATAAGTAAACAAAGTTTTGAGCCTCATTTCGATCAGGTTCGAGTCTCGTCCCTTTTTTAATGCTTGAAATGATAATATCTACAATAATATGAACTATTATTAACAATTTGGTGCTTCATTACATGTCTACACATCTAATAGGAGTTTGTTTTGGATCTCGAGGGGACGCAAACTGTTCGCATTCTTTGCTACGAAGAAATAAGTGGTCAACAAAAGCCTTTCTTTAGGGGAAAAGCAAGTCTCGAGTTGAGTCAAAGCTGGCTCAATGACCAACAAACTCAACAATTTGTGCCCATATTAGATGTGAGTCAATCCAATAAGACAATAGTTAGCAGAGTTGGCAATACTTGGCTCACATTAACTCTGTATAAATTTTGTTATATCTGTAATGTAATAACAATTGTTTATGAATTAGTGTGTTCTCACTTTGAGTTTGAGATATGTCTCATCGCAATCAAATACCGCAAGATTTCCGGCCTCCAAAGTTTATGGCGCTTTCGGTGTTAATGTACAACAAGTTTGCAAGTAATATAACATACAGTACTTTGACTTCATTTATTTCAGTTAATATTGTTATCATTTATTATTGTTATGTGTGATTGCATTTTAATTAGAAAAGAGAAGAGTACTGTTCCATATCTGATATCGAGTTGTATTAGAGAAGTAGAAAGAAGAGGAATGAAAGAAGTCGGTATTTACAGAGTTTCCGGTTTGTCATCTGATGTTCAAAGACTCAAAAAAGCTTTTGAAACGAGTGAGTCTAATGAATCCATTATTTTCAATACGTATTCATATATTCATTTAGTATTGATTTGATTGTCTAATGTTGTCTAACATTGCAGACACTTATGAGGCAGACTTAATAATGAAAGAAATAGATATTCATGCGATCACTGGTCTATTGAAGCTATACTTAAGAGAATTGCCTGAATCTTTGTTCACAAATGCGATGTACAAAAAATATTTTGACGCCTTCAGTAAGCAATTGATTTGTAGTTTTAAACTTGATTAAATCAAATTTGGATTCAAATCTTTTATCGACAGATATAATAAATCAATCAGAAAAAAGCAAACGTTTACTAACTTTATTCTCGATCTTGACTCAACCCAATCAAAACATCGTTATTGCTCTTATAGATCATCTCAATAAGTATTATATGAGTTAAACCAGTGGTTTTCAAACTTTTGGTCATTGCGGACCCCTTTATTAATAAAAATTTAGTTAATTTAGTTAATTTAGTCGTCACCCCAAACAAAATAATGCAATATTTAATGATCCTCATTTGCTTCACAAACAGCGTTGGACAAGAGGGGGTATAAAGGGAGTCATTTTTTTACCCCTTTTGAAATTAAAATATTCGATTGCCTCCCACTCCCATTGAGATTCTCCTACGGACCCCTTTTCATTGATTTTTCAAAAATCTTCGCGACCCCCCTGAGACCTCACGGACTCCTAGGGGTCCGCAAAAGGCAGTTTGAAAACCTCTGAGTTTAAACGATAACTTTATGTATGAAATGCTAATGTGTTGTGAATGTCTGACTTATAGAGTGAATCAATTCGAAGAGCACAACAAGATGTCACTGCACAACTTGGCCACAGTGTTCGGACCAACAATGCTAAGACCGGGAACAACGAGCACTTCTGGCACCAACAGTGTGGCCGAGTCGTTCACAGCGGGCACTATAGACGTGATGGCACAGGCAGGCATTCTATACTTTTTTTTACGCAGAAAAGCTTCTGGTCTTTCATTAATTAATACCAATTGTGAGACTTCGTGTTAAATAATTTAATTAAATCATTTATGACTACTTCAAACATATTGATTAACTCTTTAATGGAGTATTTTTAGGATTTTTATAAACTTGAATTTTATAGTCATTTTTTAAAAATGTCATTTAATTGACTTAATTGTCAACAAACCCAGTGTTGGGATTCAACTAATTTCTGGTCATTTGCTAAAATCTGGTCACAGAATAACACAATTAGACAAATATATTGAGATTGAAACATAATTAATTTAAACATTAAATTTTTTCTATAAATTCATTTTTATAAATTTTCAAATTTCAGTATTCTTCAAGTTTTTCAATTGGTTTGTTTTATGTGAAAAATTGCTTTTATATAAACGCTATATAAATATTATAATTGTTTTGCCAAATATTTAAATTTTTGTACACTTTTATCACTTAATTTTTATGTGCAATTTATAGACAGATTCCATGTATTTTACGAGTAATAAATATAGTCTTTATAAATATATTCATTATAAAAATAGAGATTCGATCAGCAATTCAGAGACGAAGTCAGAGATTTGAACTGATGGATGTCAATTGATAGATGTTGACATGTCAAATGAATGTATTATTTAATATGTTCCACAAGAAGATCCAATAGTGTTGCAGTGCAAGCATAAAGAGTATTATTTAAAACAAATAAATATAGAAATATCGTGGATTCCATTGTTGTTCACTAATCATTTTTGCCTCTATCAATTGCCTCTATCAAATTTGACAGTATTTCACAATAAGTCGATTCGATACTTATTAACTTGCTAACAATCAATTTGTATTTATTTAACGAGTAATCATATATGATAGATGATACAAGACACTCTCGCTATAGTGAAAAGACAAATGCATAAAGCATCGATCAGTGGAATAACTTACTGTATCAATGATAAGTTACCATAAAATATCATATTTACTATAATATGAGCTTATTAATAAGTTAGCGACGCAAGATATATCTCTTTTTATCTTGTAATGTGCTTTATGTATAGCCCTTATGTTGTATAGTTTTTGTTACTATAGCAATGCTCAACACGCGTCACGAGTTGTCATTTTGGTTCATTTCAACAATAACTTTATTAATAACTTATTGATATTAATAATAACACCATTCATATTAAGTTTATATAAATAATATTATTTAAACTAATAAGTTATAATAAGTTATAATAAGTTACATTATTTGTCAAGGTTTTTATTTTTAACACTTTTCGATCAATATTTAATTGAATTGAATTATGAATATTTTGATCAAATCATATCAATATAAATAGTCTAACAGATAAACTTAAATGAGAGTCTAATATGAATA
>JAUJYU010001068.1:0-10231 GCA_033995675.1 Nothrus silvestris
TGTAAAGTCTAGTAAAAGTCGTATAATGTAAATATTTTATTTATTTTATTTAAATAATATGAATATTTTAACAGATAATAACAAAGCTTTTATAAAAGTAAATTGTGAATTTTCACAGTTAACTCGTATATTATATTAACTTACTTTCTATTCATGTTTAGAAACAGGAATGACCATTAGTATAGTATAGTATAGTATACTGTATGCTATTTTATTCAAATTAGAGCAACAATTTTAATCGCAGAGAAAGGAATTTAAATATTTTATATGAATGTAATGTGTAATCGCATGAAATAAAAGAAATATTTTATAACAAATAAATATTAAAGTTGAGAATCGACTCAAATATGAAATATTTTAAAAATTATGTAAAACAATGGACAGAATTGCAAAATTAAAGGATTCCAAACAGTGACCATTGGACTAGAGTCTCAGGTGATCCGCAATTAAATAATGAAAATCAATATTAGATGTTAATATTTGTACTTTAATGTTAAAAAATACTTTTTCGTGATCCACGAAAAGTAGTAAGACTTAAAATTGATCCTCAAATAAAAAAGTTTGGGAATCTTTGCTCAAATTGATAGTTTACATTACATGAGTCTTTCATTTAAGTAGAAGCTGATGGCATTTCAGTAGAAGTGACAAAAAAATTAATTTCAAATAATTACTTATTAAAGTTAGATGTATTGTTGTATATATAGTATAGTATCAATAGATGAGAACAACGCGAAAAGTATGAATGTACTGACATTCTCTTAATTTGAAGTTCTATGAAGCAAAATTAGAGTTGTTTTGTTGCGTATGACTGTATGGTATGTGAGCACAAAATTAATTAATTATTTCTAATGCTTATTGAAGAGAAAGCTTAGATATAGCCAGTGTTAGATCATTGAAACTTTTAATTAGAGTACTTTCTATGAAATGGAGGATATTATTTGTTTAAATTAAAAATTTCTTGAATAGTTTCTTTTATTCTCTGCTATCAATGCATTAAATATATGTTTATTGCAATTCATTTAAAAGCTTTAGCCAAAAAAATGCAGTTAAAGCTGAATATCGTATACCAATATGAATAAGTTCTGTCAATTACTTTAGAAATATGTAGGGTAAGACATGCAAACATTTCTTTGAACGTACAGAACATACTTATTGACATAAGTTGACATTCTTATATCTGTTTTATTAGATTATTGAATAGGATTTGCAATTGGAGAACATCTATTAACTCGCTTTTAACAACTTTGTATTGGCATTGGCTTAAACTTAATATAATTCTCGCTTCTTAATGATAAATAAACATTCAATATTATTATAGTCTTATATTAATAGAGAAAATAGTTCTAAAAAGGATATAAACTAATATTTCTAAACTGTGGCGTTGATGTAAAAGTGAATGTAACAAATATATATACAACAGATGTTGAGAAGCAGCTTAAGTAAGTGAATATCAAATATTCAGGCAATGCCTTAGCCTTATATTAGTTATAGTAAGACTGAGAACGCTGTAAAGAGTAAGGAACAGATTTGATTATGCAGTAATCTGTAGTGAATTTATGATCACGAATTTTTTTGCTTAAACTTTTTTTAAGATTTACATCATATGTCTCGAAATGACATATTCTGTGAATGCGAAGGAAATGCGAGCCTTAGTTGAGTTATTCGCGACTGAGAATAACTTGAAAGTCTAAAGATAGTACAGTTTTTGGTTATTTTCACCCCACTTTACAGGTCATGCATACAGACTATAAGACTTATAGTATAAGTCGAATGCGAACGACTTTAAAGCATCAGTAAATGCCTCACGAAGAAGTCGTGTGCGCTGTCGTTATGCCTTCAATTGAAAACAAAATCTTTATTTTCCAAATTATTGTCTCAATATTACACACATATTAGTCTATCAAATGATTTGCAATAATTATTCAAATCAAGCAATATTAATGTGGATTATTTTTTCATTACTTACCACTTGAAGTTAAACGAACATTACATATAATAACCAGCAATAAATATAATTGAATAGACTTCTTGAGAAAGCATTTATCCATTATTTTGATCATTTTGAGGACTGAACACCAATTTTTGTTGTTATAAATTACTAAATATTGATGAGGAGTAATTCGATTATTTGACAGTTCATCAAATTAAAAGAGCTAATAAAACATAATATAAATAGTCTGCAATGCATTTTCACTAATATTTATAAACACTACAGTATAAAAACATTTCAAATTATGAGATGATGTTAAGTCTCTAACAGTGGGAAAGCATCAGAAATAAGATCAGAGTTGGCTTTACTGCGCATAGGATGCTGAGGGATCGAGAGAAGGGAGGATCGTGTCAGCGCTATTACAACACTTTACAAGTCTAATGTTAGACTCTAAATGAGTAGTTTATATCATTGTATGGCTTGTAT
This sequence comes from Nothrus silvestris, assembly GCA_033995675.1. Classification (NCBI taxonomy): domain Eukaryota; kingdom Metazoa; phylum Arthropoda; class Arachnida; order Sarcoptiformes; family Nothridae; genus Nothrus; species Nothrus silvestris. The sequence goes on from JAUJYU010001068.1 coordinate 2,417, forward strand.
GAGCCAAAGACTGCTTTAACTGCCTCTATTCTATTACTTTTATGTTAACTTAATAGTGATTTTCGATTCATTTCAATACAATATATTATAATTAAATTTAAACTAATGTCTCTGAATCAAACGAATTGATCACCATCTGGTTTATTACTTCTTTATAAATCTTGCATTCCTTTTAATGAAAATCCTTTCAATTTTATTTATTATTGAAATTTTCATTTATTTCTCTAAAAGCAAAGGATTTCTGAATATTTGTAAACAAATTGTAATCTATTCTGAATAGGATGACTCCCTGTCAGCTCTATATTTTAAATTTAAAATGCAGTTCTCTTAACATTATATCTTAATCTTAGACGTTTTCAACTAAGGTATAGCTGATAAGAATCAACACATTCCACTAATTAACTTGTTAACTTTATGCATATTGTCTTCATATGTTAATAGAACATGAATAATGTATAATGTTATAGACATATCAACTTGTTCTAATAAAAAGTTTTTTAAAGAAATCCTTCTTAACAATTATAATTATATAGTTATACATTTCAATCAAAATGTCCGCACATCAAATTAATCAATATTGCATATAGTGATTAACTTTTTCGGCTTTTAATTTAGAAAAAGGTTTCGTCGTTTACCACATTTGAAGTATAAAAACAGAAAAATAATTTAAATCATTTGAATAACTACAGTAGTTATCGTCGACCCCATTATAAAAAGAACTTTAGTGATGGACCCCTACCAAATAATAACATATTTAATGTGAAGGATGAGCCTAATCAATAAGTTTAAGTTGCTTCACAAAGCATATTATTTCTTGGTGTACTTTACTTAGGAAATCAATTTCTATTAAACATTAATATGCATTATTAATATATACAAAGTATTTATATCATTACTATTTTATAAATCAACATCAATATGAATAAAATTATTTATCAATTACATTAAAACCTGAACACCTACCCCAGTCAGCCTTCTCACGGACCCCTAGGGGGACCCCTAGGGGTCTACAAATGAGAGGTTGAGAACCCCTGGTAAAATATAAAGTATAGTATTTTTAAACGACAATAAATAGATTCCCCCCAATGCTAATCATAACTAAAGTGAAAATTGACAGCCGAAAATATGCATCTTAATTCTTTTATAATTTAATCGATGCCTAAATTGTGTGCCGACAGAATCATTGGAATTTAAGTAATGTGTGCTCAGCGCTGAAGTGTTGAACCAGAGTGTGACCAACAGTGAATCGATCGAAGCTATTTTCTCTGATAATGTTCGTTCACTTGCGCTCACATTTTCTAAATTTTAAGCTATTTTCAGACGTTCAACACAGAGGTGCAGATTTGCACATCAACTACAGTAGTATTATAGATATAATATATTATAAAAAATTATATCAAATTAAATACCCCGCTTTAGTTCAAAACTGAGTTTCAAAAAGTTGAGTTTGAGCTGAACTGGTGACCTAGTTCACCTTTGCTGACCTTGAGCTGAGCCTTTCTGAGATATGCTTAAGCTCACCAAGTGGTAGCTGAGTCGACCATTATTTTAATAAAATTTAACAACATGGTTTAAATAAGGTTTAAATTGGTTAATTTTATCATTTTATTACAATCATATTTATGTTGATATTTATTAAATTTTATATTCTCTTCAATTTATGTAAAATAATCAAATTTATTCCAAATTTGATTATAAGCTCTTATAATACAGTAATAAATTTATATTTAAAATTATAAGCTAAGATTAAGAAAATAAATTATGAAAAATTCTTGGGCCATTTAATAATAATCTAATTAACATGTAAATTATGTAATTTTCTAAAACAACTTATATCGTATCGAAAATCAACATAGTTTATACTTTACATTAATTAGATACACAACGAGTTAAAAAAAGTTACAAAAGGCTTATTTATAAATTTTTCACAACCCACTTTATTACAAACCCATTTATTGTTATAATTAAGCGTTAAGAACTCTTAAGAAATCTGCATTTATGTTTTAATTAACTCATTTTTCACTATTTTTGCTCGATCCAATAATTTTCTACTTATGTAAATTTTAATGAAAAATGGTGTTTTTTATACCGTATATAATTATTTATTCAATTAAAAAGTTTCCGCAAATTTTTATTTTTTATCAATAATGTATTTTGCATCTAATGCAAATCTTGCATTGTAACTAGGTTTGACAAAATTCCTAATTTTCAGAAATTGCCAGATGGAATTTGCCAAAAATTGCTGTATGTTGGCAATTTTGTTAAATGACGCCATCTAATAGATATTTAACGAAATTGGTAAATTTTATCACAATTTAATCCAAGAATCCATATTTATGTAAAAATTCAAAAAAATCATAAATCGTACAATTATTTATAATTACTTTAAATCAATTATTTATTTAAATCATTAAAAAAATATGAGTATAATTTTATCATTTATATAATAAGCTAATTAAGTTTTGAGATAAGGTATGTTAATGCAAACTATTTCGAAATTTGTTCGCATAAAACTTTAAAGTAGATCTCCAAACCACAAATGAATTGTGTATTGAGAATTTTTGTAATGTGTCAAGGCCGGTAAATTTTTACATTTTAAGTATAGATGGCGCTTCATTTTGAATTTACAAAATGTTTCACCATATCCACATGATTCAACATAAACGAATGAAATTTTTTTATTAACTAATATATTAACTTGTCTAAATGGTTAATTATGATATTCTGTGAAAAGAACCCTATTTTCTAAGTAGCGTTATAAAAAAAAGCTAGGGCACCTCTTATAGACAGTGATGCACATGCTCTGTGCTCATGCTAGTAGAAAAAATGGTTGGGTACCGAGCATTAACCCAGCTACATTAACTTTTTCTAATGATTTTACAAAGTTGTAATACTATTCAAGAATAATTTAAATTTATTCTAATATAGTACACATTTGCACAAGACTTGGAAATTGATTTGACTTTTAAGCAATTTTCATAATAAGACATAAAATATTTTACTAAGTTATTGAAGTAATTTATATATTATTTAAGATTTAATTTCTTTATTCAATATTAAGTATGAATATAAAGATACAGATTTGAAAAGTTTAAGTTTTAGTATACATTAGGGGTGTAATCGATCACTGAAAGATCGATCATCGTATGTGATCGATCACTTTTAAAATTGATCGATCAGTTATGATCAAAAGTCGAAATATTTAAATTTTAAAGAAAATCATTTTTATAAACAAATTACGTCAAGTTATTCTAAAATATTGACTAAAAATTTCTCCACAATGAATCAAATGCACACAAAGATGCTTATTTTCTTAAAAAAGGAATTATAATCTATATTAATTATGCTGATTTTTGTATACTTATATTTTTTCAATAAAAATATGAATAAAATCAAATTTTAAATTTCACGCCAAGAATGGTCGTTCGTGATCGATCACTACGATTATTTTGATAATTTGATCATTTAAGAAACTCTACGATTCCACCCCTAGTATACATTCTTTAACCTATTGTTTAGTGTTTTGAGCTTTGTATTGATTTGAGCTGAAGGTTGAGCTGAAACTGCTTTTGCGTTACAGCTGAAGCTTAAGTTTTTGTTAATCAATATTAATCTTTTACTCAAATAAATATAATTTTTAATGGAATATTAATTACAAACTAAATTGCAGACTAATATACAGGTCGACTAATATACTAATCAAAACTAAATATACAGGTCGACAATTTTAATGATAAATTTATATATATATGAAGTAAAAATATAGTCACTTTTATTAATAGTTAACAATTAATAAATTATTTTATAATCTAATAATAGAAATAGTTCAATAATTACAACATCTTTTAATAAAACAATTTATCATTACTTAAATGTAAATAAAAACTAAATTAAGTTATGATTGAAATTATCCATTAAATTTAAAACATTAAAATACTGTATGTGCTATTATAAAAGATTTAGTAAACATGTTAAATTATTCATATAAATTGGGGTATAAATATATATTAATAATAGTATTGATATGAGTGCAATGATTATTCCATACTTGCTTTAATACCCCTTGACATCATTCATTTCATAATAACTGTTTTTTCCTGTTAAATGTTTTCAATAGTTGTAATGATTAAAAAATTTTGTCAATGACTATAAATTGCAATACATGTTAGTGGAAAGGAATGCTTTCGAAGTTAACTACTTTTTCGCACTATTTCTATAATAAGGAATAAAGAATATTATTTATTGGTAAATCATTTGTAATTTAAATAGATTTAGAAAGATTTTGCAATAGAATAGATTTTGGAGTTATTAAAAATAATTTCTTTTTTCTTTCCATTGAAGAGGATGGAGAACGAGTGGAAAAGCTTTTAAGAGATAATTTGGCACAATTTTGTTCAATTTTAGCATTAAAAGGATAACAGGGATTGAGAGTCCCAAAGCCACTTATGCTAAATAGGCTGTACGCGATTCAGAGCATTGCCGTTAATATAATTAGATGTCTCACTTTCTATAGGATTCGGCAAATCAAAATGTTTCGATTGGCCAATGGTTTTCAATGCAAAGCATGTATATCCAGGAGCCGAGTATTCCTCCGATATGACAACCAATAAATGGAACCCAAAAGTATCCGTAATCCATATAACTACTGAATATATTGAATATAGTATTAGTTATCAAATTAAACTATTGTTGTTTAGAAACAACTTTTTAATTTCACTTTTTAAAAGTCTATTAAGTTATGGAAAGAATAAAAGAGTTTCTAAAGTGCAGAAGTAGAACATCAAAAGGCTTTTCAAAATAATAGACCGAAATATCACATATTGCTGAACACGCATTAACCGAAAGACATAAAATTGATTGATTGGGAGAATGGGATAATCATAAGGAGAACTTCTAATGTTTTCAAAGAAAGAACTTAAAGAATATTGACATCATTACAACAAATGGAAGATATTCAATAAAAATATAAAGGAAAATGTTTGTAAGCATATAACTAATCCATAAATATGAAATGACATATTCAATAAAAATCGAGACTATCTATGTATTTAGCCAAATATATTATAACTACTAAAGCATATACTATTATAATAGGTTACTTTAATTTTTGAAAATTTCAATTGTTAAAATTTCAAATAAAACTATTTAATCAAACTCTACAATAAATTTCATAAGAGATATAATTCAATTTGCCAGAGATGTAGCAGACGTGGTAAGATTTTGTCAATTTATAGAAAGTCTTCTATCATTTATCATTTTCAATATTTTCAAAACCTATTAATAATTAGGGATGAGCAAGGGGGATATAGCCAAAATACCCCCTGGGTCGAAAAATTTTCAAAATACGCCCCTGACTTTTTGAGCTAGATTATTTTCGGCAGACGGAGTCAATATTGAATGCAAATTATATCAGCAAATGCTCTGAATCTGGGAATTCAACAAATTATAAAGATTGTTGTAACTGTTTCTGTGCTCACGAAAGTCGTCAAAAAGTCTAGGGTTAGTAAATAAAGTAAAACTTTGATAAAAATTGAGGGATTTCATGACAAAAACCCTATTAAATTTTTTAAAATTTTTTTCCGAGAAATTTTTTACTTTATTTACTAACCCTAGACACAAAAGATTTTTTATTGATATTAATTTAAAATACAAAGATAAAAGACCTGAAGTTCATTAATTAATAGTTTTTATGTCTTTCTCGTTATCAATAATTATTATCAGTATTAATATTAATAATTATTTAGCTTATAATTCAAATTATTTTTGATAAATGTCTTTAATAATAAGTAAATATCTTATTCTTGATTTTATTGAAAAATTTTTATTCAAAAGAGCATTTCTTCCCCATTTCGATTCAATTGGAAAACATGGTTTCACTTATTAACCAATAAAACGAACGAGAAATTTTACAATTGTGTTATAACTACAAGTATATTATTAATAGGGATGAGCAAGCTCGGCTGACTCAGAGGGGTTTAGGTAGGGGTAAAATGGCGGATTTGCCAAAAAATCTCCGGGGGTATAGGTAGGGGTATTTTTTCAAAATCGTCAAATTTCACCTTTTTTAGCTTTATATGTGTTTTGAAAGTCTAGTCAATATAAAATGAATCGATACTGTCAAAAAGTCTAGGGTTAGTAAATAAAGTAAAACTTTGAAATAAATTTAAGGGATTTCATGACAAAAACCCTATTAAATTTTTTAAAAATTTTTCAGAGAAATGAAATGTAAAGTCAATTAATTAACAATATTCAATTAATTATAGTTAATTAATGACAATTTTAATTTCGTTTTTCCTTATTATTGAATTGCCATTCATTTAAACCAGTGGTTAGCAAACTTTTAGTCTAGGGTACACTTTGACTATTTAGCTAAGTCTGAGGCACACTTTTCTCAGATAATTCTATAATAATAAGAGCAGCATAAGAGTATTCTCTTAGTAAATTAGTGTTTTAAATATGCATATAGTACACCTAATATCATTTGAGGGCACACCAGTTTGAGAAGCGTTGATTTTAATTATCATTGATTAAAGGCTATAAATTATCATAAAAAAATTCTATAATTTATGAGCAAAACAGGTATTGAAAGTTTTAAATCTTGAAGTGTCTTAAATTTGCTTAACGACAGGCTAATCTGTTTTACTTGTTTAGGCAAAAGACTTAAATAATTGTTTTCCACCTAAGATTGAGTTTCTTAAATGTAATTAAAATTGTCATCAATAATATTGTTATTTTATTTACTTTTCATTTCTGACTTTACTAATGCTAACTCTACTACTGAAACTACTAATGCTTTCCGGAATCGGTCCTAAAGAGCATTTACAAGTATTTAATATTTCAGTAATTTCTGATTTAAAAGTTGGTGAAAATATGGGAAATATATGTGCCCTCACTTTTGATTTCGATATTAAAAACCAATCACAATCTCCGAAACCCTTTACAAATATTGACAATGAATTCGATTTTTATATCAAAGGCAGTGGACCTCAAGCTTACATCGCTTCGAGTGAGCATTGTTTTCGACAAATACTATTTGAAAATGTGAGCAATGGATGTACTCTAAGCCGCATTTCTAACACTTTGCTTGACTTTGATTTGTATAATGAGGTCCAGAGTTTTAAATTGAAAAATGAATGGAAAGATTATTACAGACCATATCTGAATAGAACCAAATTATTACTTATAAGTGTTCTTAAAAGACCGAAAAGCGTCGGTATAGTACGTCTGGCTTCTGATAATGCATTTGATTATCCAGTGATAGATCCGTTTTTTTCTCTTATATTTCAGATTTAGATCATTTGATTAAAACAACTAAATTAGCACTCGATATATACCAGAGTCCATACTTTAAACAATTTATTCAAATTTATAACAATCTAATTCCTGGTTGTAATCCATGTCTGAAGGAATACTTCTGTGATTCATACTGTATATCCGATGTGTGGCACAAACCCACACCGATATTTCACTTCCGGGCGGCACCTGTCGAATGGCCTCCGATTCCGATAATAATTCAATAGTTGATCAAAGATTAAGAGTTAGAGGAGTAACAGGTTTGAGAGTAATTGATTGCTCTGTTATTCCCATATCATCAGAACATACGTATGCCATTACTATTATGATTGCCGAAAGAGGCGCTCATTTTATTAAAGATAATTAAATATTTATTATTAAATTTATTTACTTTAAATTTTCATATTTTGTAAAGAATTTCTAATTAATTTTTAAATTGTAAAATAAATCTCGAATCGAATCTTTATTTATGGTTAACTCAAAGCTACTCTCCCTTGAAGGTTAAGTCAACAATTATCAAGT
>JAUJYU010001069.1:0-10225 GCA_033995675.1 Nothrus silvestris
AGATCAATTTCAAACTTCTAACATGTGGTTTCACTTCCAAAGGAACAACCTTTTATATTTATATTTTAATAGTATAGTATCGGATTGCATGTATTGGATAAAATTGAAAAAACACTTATTCTAAATATTAAATTAAATCGATTGGTAATCATTTCGTCTTGAAAAAAATGGAAATTTGAATGTTATGAAACACAAAATATCATATTGTGTAGATCTAAGAGTGTTGTACCATTTTTTATAAATAATCTTTTATAGAAATTTTATAAAAGTATTTCAAAAAATTGTTTATGACTAAGTTATGACCAAGGAATTTTCTCACTATTATTATATAATATCTTCATCTTATAGTTAATATAGAGTAACATTTACGATTAAATTTACGTTTACATTATTATTTAATTAATTTTACCTGTCGTTCAAAGATTTTATGTTATTAAAAGGAAAGTAATAGATGTATAGATGCTATAAAATCTTATTAACAATTCGAACAATTGCCAACAAACATCATAGCTGACTCTCATTGATCAGTTAATGAAATGAAATAAAAAGTTAGCTAAATATAAATTGGATTCAGGTGGGGATAAAATGGCTGATTTTGGCTTCAAATATCAAGGGGCTTCAAATATCTAGCTACTTTTTTTAAATTCTCTAAATTTAAATTTTTTAGGGTGTATAGAACGGGGACCCTTATATTTTTATCCTTTCAAAAATTTTCGCCGCGAAACCCAGAGGGCAGGTTTTGTGAAATTTTTCAAGTCAGGGTGTATTTTGGATAAACCCCCCTTGTCCAGCACTGAGTAATACTGTAGTTCATATAGTTTATTTAAAAAATCGCTCTTCAAAAGGGCACATTAAAATTTTGTTGTCCCAAGTGTGTAACTTTATGGAGGTCTGACTGTGAAGGCTTTCTGTAATATTTGAATTGGAAAGTTTGACTATTTTTAGTTTTAAGCTAACTCTTATGTATTTTTGATTTACTTTAAAAACATTAGAGAAAATGATGCATAAGTTTGGATAATATGACAAAGAAAGAATTTTTTGCATTCGATATAAAGATTTTTTATGATAAAAGTATCAGAAGCTGACGAAAGCTGATACCATTGGGAATCTCTTAATGGAACATTGCTTTACTTTATATCTATTTTTGTGATTTCCTACTATAGACAATACCATAGGGGAAACGAGATATGAAGATGACACCAAAGCTGCGCTCGCAGAGATGAACAAACTACTTCGACATTTATTTCCTTTGGTACCCGATAAGGCACATTATATATGGAAAGCTAGTCATCTTGGTGGTTCTCTCACATTAAATCAACCCCGACATCACACCACATATATAGAACATATTGAAAACCCTCCAACTATTATACGACACATACCTCAAAGTGAATCTAATACTAATATTAGAGATCAACAACAATACGAAGATGTTTCAGTCGACGCCCCGACAAACCCAACTCCAATTTTATCACCCATTTTGGCAAATAATCACGTTATCAAACCTGGAAGACGAATGCAAGCGCAACCACTAGGAAAAAGAGGTCCCGAATGTATGAGAAAATGTATAGGTAAGCAATTCTATGTTAGGCACCAAATATCATATTTGGACGTTTTCACATCTCATACTATCAGATATTCGTCATTTTCAAGCCGTAGATTATTATCATTTTTCTTTTTTTAGTATCATTTTTAAAATGTATTTACTTTATATCCGATAAAAATATCAATGAATAATATTAATTAATTATTCAAAATAAATAAAATAATTACTGATCAATCAACTATAGCTTTAATATCCTAATGGTTATATTTGTGCTAATAATCTGCTAATAATATGCCTTCGAGTAATAAAACCTTCTCGAGTTGCAGACATTTAGTTTGATTCATAAAATATTAATAAAGAAAATCGATATATGATTCAATTTTGGAAACAATAAGTTTATCTCTAAACTAAATTAGCTGATTTTGATAGTAATTAATAGTGATTTGATTTAACTTTTAATTCATGTTTTTATATAAATAGCTTATGTGTTTTGCGTTCAGTAAGCATTATATAATGAGCATTAGATTAGCATATTAGATTAGATACTTTACGTAAGGCATATTCTTACAGTTAGTAATGAAAGAGACACTGCTTTACAGGTGTTTTCTATGCTGTCCATTTATTGCGCTTAGCTTTTAAAGGCTTATTCTCGTTTCACTTTATTTTTCGGTAGGTTTTATAACTTGGAGGCTTTCTTAAGTATTGTATTCATATGAATAGAAAATTGTATTAAAAATACTTCATTGATCAAAAATTTGCAAATGTATACAATTTTCTAAAATATGAGCGATACTTAAGAAATTTTTAAATATAATAATAATAATAATAATATTTATTCATGAAATGGAATGAGTACATGAAAAAGACTTTGAATAATCAAAACCTTTAAATTATAAAATAAGTTAATTAATTAAAAGTAGTTCTAAAGTAACAATAAAAGCAATATATAATACAACTTAAATTCAATTACAAAGTTTAAATGTCTTAACTATTTGAATAAAGTTTTTGAATATGGCTACAAAAGAGCAAGTTAAGATGCTGCTATTAACTTTAAAATCATTTACCATTCAAATCAATCAAATGAAGCAAGTATTACATTTCTAAAAAATATATTTTTCTATTTTTATAGCACAAGGAGTTTTGCATCCCGTGCAATGTCACTCTCTCTGTTAATTTGTTTATTGAACTTCTTTTCTGATACAAATCTTGTAAGTTTTATATTAATAATTATTTTCTATATTATCATTATTTTATAATATATTTAATATAATATTAAATTATAATATATTTGTATTTAGGTGGAAGTCATCCGATGTCAGGGATTGTCCAAAGACTCCAACTATAACTTACCGTTATAATTGATTGCAAACTCCTTGTATGTTAACATATACTGTACACCTATTACCGATTTAATGGAATCTATGGATTCTATTTCTCTATACATAAAATTGAATATCTTCTCAGTTAAGCTAAAACCGGAAAAATATTAGCGCATTAATCGCAATAATGCTTGATTTAATCACTAATACTTACTTAATTTCATTTTAATGTCTATGTTTTTCAGTTAATGACAATGGAGAACACACTCAACACATTGTCACTGCCTATAGCCATAAATTTGTGATTATATCTTTTCCCAGTTTTGTTGAGCTGTAAATCTTTCACCTCATTCACTAAATTCTGTCGTAAACTTTGTTTTTCAATTCCAATTCTTGATTATAAAAAAAGTTAAATTCTTGATTATAAAAAAAGTCAAATTCCTAATTATAAAAAAGTCAAATTTAATGTAAACTTAGTTTTATTTGCTTTGTAATAATTTTAGTCTTCTTTGCAAAGTGAACTCATTTTAGAAACGTATGTCAAATGCTATGATTAGTCCGAATTTTCATTAGTAATATTTATAGTAGTTGTCAAGTCGAAGAGTATATACTTTATCATAATTAAAATCATAAAGATTTTGTGTTTTATTGTTATTAAACTTATGTTACAACATAGTTGCCATTATGAGCACTATTTCATAATAAAACTTTGTTCAGAGAAGTTTTCCAGTATTTATTGTTTATAATTTATTACAGCGATTCTCGCGATAGTGTTTGCAAATTTAATAATATATAAACTATTTTCTGTAATTTAATCATTTTAGTAAAACTTAGTTACTGAGTGAAGAGCTATAAATACTTGTATTTATATATATTAGGTTAACTTTCATTAGTTCAAATGTATTAATTAATAGCACATAGAGTAGCCTTTTTAAAGATCACCCACAGAATAGTGAAGAATTGTTAAAATAATTTGTATTTATGAATTTTATGCTTATTTGACAACTTATTTGGTAACTTATTTGGTAACTTATTTGGTAACTTATTTGGTAACTTATTTGGTAACAACCATTTTTAATTGAAGCATCAAATTATCTATTGTTTAAATTCATTAGAATATCAATCATGAGGATTAATTCAAAATGTTTTATAATTTGTAACCAATCATTACTATCGATTTCTATTGCACAAAAATAGTGCACTTAATATCAAAGGGCAATTATATTTCAGTAGTGATTAATTTAATTTTTCTTTATCTTTGATAATATACAAAATGGTTTTATTTCTAATTTATTTTTACTATTAGTTGATTCCAAATAAATGGTATAAATATACTTAAAAGCGCTTTATTTGATAATAGGTGAGTGTTTAAAATCAGAGTGAAGATCAACTAAGCTTGTTAGCTGAGCTTATCTTTTTTATTAGGCTCACAATACTTTATACTTCTTCGCAATAATTAAATAAATTAATAGTAAACTTAAATGAAAATAGATATGAAAGTTGTTAATCAGTGTTCGCCTATCGAGTACATAAATAAGGTTTAAATGATAGTTTATGAAGAGAAGACGCAGAGTAGCGTTGCCAGACGTCCAGGAATCGCCTGTACAGTACAGGAATCTGATTGGTTGTCCAGTGTACAAGATAAACCATAGTACATTGTCCAGGAAAAGGTTTTCCGTACAATTTCAGTAATTTAGCTGAGTTTTTGTTGTATTCAAACTTTACAAATATCATGAATTTTAAGGCAAACAAAAAATAATAAATGTAAGATAACAATTATTGTGAGATATCTTAACTATGTGCTAATCCATATATATTTGAACACAACAAATATTTCTGATATTACTTATGAGCACAGAAGTCAATTGAATAATATGCGAAAAAATGCAATTATTTTTGCAGAAAAGTTGGTGATATCATGGAAGCAGTTGGTGATATTCATGGAGCTGAGCTAACTAACTGGCTTCATAACTGAGCTTAAATATTGTTAATGTAAAGATTTGCACAAAAGTAAAATTTTAAATAAATCTTTTGGAAAATACATTTTTAGAAAAAGCAAACAAGTATTAAAACAAGGGAAATGAATGCAAGTTAAAATATTATTTAAGAAGACAGAATTATATGAATTTACATGAAAAACATTCTATATTCAGACAATAAATACTTTGTCTCGGAAAATCTAGCAACGCTAGCGCAGAGCAAAATTAAATTTTTAAAAATAGCTATTGCATTTTGAAAAATACTTTAGCTTCTGATTTAACACTTCATAAGATTTAATTTGATAATAGATATCAATTACAGTACTTGATTAGGCCCTATGTTTGGGTCCTATGCCCTTTAATTTTTCGTAATAATATAGTGAAACATTTTTAAAAACTAACTTTGTTTAAATTTTGGATTTTAAAAAAATCGATTTGAACAAGTTAAATTTGATGAGTTAAATAATTAATAAAGTATTGCTATCATTTTATTGATATTTATTACTTGAATACCATGAGAAGACTTATAAGAATTGAGGAATCTTTCATAGAAAAAATTCTTAAATTAAGATTAATTTGCTATTCAATATTGAGCTTATAAGTTATTTATAGAAATCCTTTTTATGTAAGACTAATTGACGCCCAAATAAAAATAATATGATAAAGTGAATCAGAATAACAGGCCAACAACTTTGTGCCATAGGTTAAGTCATTCCTGTTTGCTTTAATAACATGATGTCATCAAAGCCTATTTTAGATCAACTCTACGCCACAGCCGCACACTCATTGATTTATATAATTTTTATATGATTTGTGAGTGATCAACAACAGTAAAATAGGTATACAGTCCATTAGTCATGAAAAATTTTGATTTTATGAGCCTATAATCGCTCTCGTCGTAGTCCAATCCAATATAACCTCATCTCGTCGTAAAGCTATTTCCTTAATCTTCGAATATTTGCTTAAGATTAGAACAAATTAAATAAATCACTGAAAACATACATCTATTGGTATTTATTTAAATCATTTGAATTTGTAAACATTAGTTTCTTTGAAGCCAAACAATTTTGATTCAAGAAATTTTTGTGAATATCTCTACATTCTATAAGATTACGACTATCGAGACAATCGAGTTTTCAAGACTATCTTCCGATGTCATCTTCTTTAATGTCAATCCGATCACTAGAAAAATTTGATTTAAATATTTTAAAACTAAAACAAAACTCCCTCAAGAACTGTAACATAAAAGAAATAAAAGAAACCTTCGATGTATTGCTTTTCTAAAATTTTATTATTTACAGAGATTACTAAAGATAACCAAACAATAGTTATCGGTACTGGTATTAGTTTAATTTCTAGCAAATACTTGAAGCCAAAAAATCGTTGTTAACATTTGTGATCATATTCTCGAAATTTCATAGCATATGATTTAACGGTGAATTTTTGTGATATTAAATCGAATTAAGCAATTTTGTAATGATCTTAACTATCAATTGGTCTCGATTTAGTGTTATTACAATAATTCATTTATCAATTAAAAGTAAATTTGATTTAAATATCACAAAAAATTAACTGTTAATTTGAATGCTATGGAATTTGGATTATTTGATCACAAAATGTAAAAAAAATGCTTGCTTGAAAATTTCGAATTTTATCCATCACATGGCCAGTAACTAAAATGGCCATCCATCACATGGCCAGTGACTAAAATGGCCATCCATCATATGGCCAGTGACCAAAATGGCCATCCATCATATGGCCAGTGACTAAAATGGCCATCCATCACATGGCCATTTCTGGACTGACCTCTTATGTGAGAGTACTTCTAGCTATTTATATTAAGAACAAGAGAGCCCAGTTTGTGAAAGTGTAACTTTAATTTCAATAGTTAACGTTAAAATATACTGTATTATACAGTACTTACAGGTGCAGTAGATATATTTTTCACTAAGCAAAGCAAACATTTCAATATCAAAGCAAATTTTAATGAGTTTTTGCGAGCATTAATATAAATACATAGAACGAGATTCTGTACGTCATTATTATTTGAAAAGATGAAAATGTTTTAAATATTGATAACATTAAAAGAGTTATGTAAAAATGCAACAATTTATGTTTCATTTACTAATGAAACGGCATATCTTATTTTTATAAAAAGGGAAAATAAGAGATAGTTTTTCTAAACTTTAGATTGGAATATATTTCTAAACTTTAGATTGGAATATAATTTATTCTGCAGGTAAGATATATTTTGCAAGGAATGGTCAGATTTAATGTTTGCAACTAATAATGCCTTCCATTCAGAAACATTCAGTATTTCCTTTTGAATAAAGCTATTCAATGATCAGAAAATAGAAAATTTTAAAAGTGAATTAAATCTTTTTTTGTATGACTTATTTGAATAAAAGGCTATAACTGGTATGTTTACAAAGATAGAAATCCTATAAATAATGGAAGGACTAGTGATTGGTTTAGTTTTCAAAGTATAAAATCGATGCAAATTTTCAGTATACCATTTATTTCAAATAATAGTTTGGTTTTGTTTATTTATGACAATCAACATTAAAAAAGCTTGCATTTTCTCACTTTAATCATATAATCTCAATAATAAAGAGATAAAGGAAAAGCTATGTTTAGTCCAAATTCTGTAATTAATTCCAAACTACCGGATCTTAAAACAAATCTTTAAAAACTTTTACTAACAAACTAAGAAGCCTGGATTAATACGTGTATAACATTAATACTGAATTATAAGTAGAGATACGGGAAAACTGGTTTAATTTTTGGTCTAAAATGGTGTGTCAAACGATAAAATACTTTAAGAATCTCTATTATAACTAAGAATAGAATAGATAATTAAGTTATTGTGTTTTTTTAGTTTCTAACAAGATGTCCATCAGATTGATGTTTATTTAGAAATAAATTACTGACTTGTGAATAGTAACCGATGACACTGGAAAACAAGTTAGTTTCGAAAAATACATACAGTAGTCAACTTTAAGTAGAGCCTTTAAAGATACTCTGGTCGGGTGAGACCAAATCTTAACTTATTCTAAATTTTTTAACTGCTAGAATATTAGGAAACTTTAAAATCAACGAACATATTAGAGACATACTATGGCTATTTTGGAAAGTTATGTATTAATATTTATTTTTTAAATGAAATTATACTGTCTATGCTTAATAGCAAATAAGTTTTAATCAATAGCTTTAATAGTTTTAATAGAGTAGTAAAATAGCAGACCCCCGCCTTCCAGGCATCGAAACATACAGTTGAAAAATCCAATATGTGCCCCACCCGCAATCTGACCAAAAAAGGACAGGACATTCCGCATTACTACTCAAGTTGATTTTGGTCGAGAGGATGTATGTTTGTACACCTGTAAAGTTTGTACACCTTCGGAGAGTTAATAAAAATTTTTAGCTACATAAATGTTACTGCCTTAACGTTTACTCTCTTAAGGTTTACTCATATCCGGTATAACAATTTCTTAAGATTTTCGTAAGAATTTATTAATTAAGTCGAATGAAACTCTAGAAACACATAAGATTTGTATCGATCCTTATCTACTTAATTAAGAGTTTTAATGTTATTATAAAAATATCAGAATTACTTTTGTTAATAAATATGATTTTATGAAAATAATAATTAAACGATGAAGAATTGGATCAAATCTAAGAAAAATAAATGGTTGCCAAGGATTAAACTTTGCTTTTTCAGCAAATCAGTATTAAATGATTTGATTTTTAACACTTTTTAATTTAAAAATGAAAGTAAAAGCGATATTAAGTCTAAATAAATACTCTGTAGTTGAATAATGAAATTATTTGTTACTATTGATTAGATTTATTAGAAAAAATTGATATAATAAATACCTAAATAAATACATAATAAAATTTATTATTAATTGTGTTGAAAATTGTGTTGATTTGTGTATTAAATAAATATAAGTTTGGATAAAATAAATTAAAATAAAATAAATTACAATAAAATAACTAATAAAAAGAAGCGACAAAAGTAATGCTGAGTTCCTGAGAGTCAGCCATTCTAGCGATGGGCAGAGATCGGGGTCTATAGAACTGCCAGTTGTAATAGAGAACATCTTTAGGTCGCAGAACCACTGAAATGGTTGAGCAATTGTTTGCGCACATTTGTGAGGGCTCGAGAACTATATGCCGATAACCACTTCCTTGCGTGAGCCATACGTTTGCGAATTCAGTCATTGGAAGATAATATTGAGGCGATTGCTGGCCATCGATAAAGATATAGCGCTGAAGAGCCACTTCACTAGTGTTGGGTACAAAGTAAGGCCTAATAAATAATTTTCTGATGACTCGCGCGGCCTCTACTCTATTCATTTTCCATTCGATGTGAATGTCTTTCTTTGCTTCGAAATGGTTTTCATTGCTTTTGTTTTTGTCTTCCATTGAATTCATTAACAAAACCATTAAATCATTCAATTTATTGACTTTTTGTGGCCAATAATTGGACACAACTCTAGCGGTTCCGAAATCCAGTGTTTGTCTGTTTTGGGAATAAGTATTGATTAAAGTTTCAACACTTATTGATTGGTTGATCACATCCTTAACAATAAATGGCTTCTCATTATTCACGTATTCAACAGTTAAGTGATGCCAATCACTCAAATCAATGGCACTCTTGAGGTCATCGCACGGCCAACACTCCAATCGGGAACCGCTATAAAACGGATTATCGACAATGCATTCTTCGACGTGCCATCGATTCAGATGACTGTTTTCTTTAATGAGAGGTAACGTCCAAAGTCTTAATTGTCTCATAACTGGATATATCAGATCTTGAGAGTTGCGCAGAATTAGTCTTTGAGTCGGAGAATGTGTTGACAATAGAGTTATTATTAATAATAAAAGTATAAATATTTTAAAACAAAAACTCATTATTTTCAATAATTTGCTTAAAAAACTGCATAAATAGTTGAGAAATGTTTTATCATTATTGATGTCAACTTTTTTGTCCTTATTTTTCTCCTCAACAAAGATCTCATCAATCAATTGATTCAACTGTTCATCAGTTAGACTACAATTAGTGGCCATTTCATGAAAGAGATTCACATCTTTTTCGATATATTTTAAATCACTATTAAATGGCATTGTCTTTAGTTCTTTAGTTTCCGGTCTTTAATAGCAAACAAACAACAAACAAATCAAAAAAAACATTTCAAACTTAGACCCAATGTTAACATAGATTACAGAAAGTATTGATAAGTTAAATGAGTTTTGCAGTGAAGAGCAGAGTCTCCATAGTCTCCATCTATAAAGTGTTGCAAACTATAAAACAATGTGTTTTGTGAGCTATACTTCATATCAGTATTAATAATAAAGTGAATGAAAAGAGTGACTGC
>JAUJYU010001070.1:0-10218 GCA_033995675.1 Nothrus silvestris
ACAACTACTAGAACTCGGTGAGATTGCGGTTGATACAATAGAGAAGATGGATGAGGAGATTGAGTATAAAGATAATAAAATCACTCTTCTGGAGGATCAATTGAAGGGTCTTAATCAATATGATGAGACTAAAATTAACGAATTTCTTAATCATGCATCTAAACCAACAGTTAAAGGAGATAGAGCTAGAGCTAGACGGAAACTTTTAGAATCTATGAACAATGCTAATAAAACTTTTAAGCAATTAGGGGCTAAGCCGATTAAGCTCTAAGTAAATGGTGAACTCTATGGATAGTTGTGCAGCAAGATTCATTGATCAACAGAATTACATAATAACAGTATTAAAATCTTTGAATACTTCTTGTAGTCTTATACTTAGTGTAGTATTGAGTGTTTTAATTTTAGTTATCAATCTATGCCGTAAATAATAAGTTATAAAGCTTCGCGGAATCCTATAGTATAAAAATATTACGAAGATTGAAAATAATTTTGCGTACGTGGAGGCTCCAGTTGACGTTGTCTAGCTATCATTGCAGCATATTCAGGAGAAACGGTTGCCCATCTATATTCCCTTTTAGTGCCGTAAAGCTGTTGTATAGCATAAATATCATCGGAGTTTAAGTCTCTCAAAGATTAGCAACATCACTCCATGTTTTGAAAGCCTTCTCAAATATCGTGGACGTATTTTGGAAATTTATCAATCTCCATGTTAAATTATTTGTCAACCATCTGCTACCAATTGAATAACAATCTGCAATACTTAATAAAACTACTAAAATAACCAAACGCTCCATTTAAGTTTTTAGATATTTTTTCACAAACTAATCAAAGTATTAAAATGTAAAGTACTCCCATCTTTCAAATCTCCATAAACGATTAATCTTTTATCCTTATCAATAATACAATGTCTACTAATTTTTTGAGGATTATCTTTAACAAAGTCATAAGTTTTATGATCATCGATATGCCACCCATATAGTCAATAATTGTCAATAAATACTTATAACCATCATTTTCTTTAGCATAAGGTATCATTTCAGCTAAATCCATTTGCCATTGATTATCTATTCCTTTAACAATAACTCTTCTTGTGGGGAACTTTTTTCTTAAAGGTAAATGTCTTGAGTAGATATCCTGTTGCTCTAGAAACTCTTTGACTTTACTCTGTGGTAGTCCAGATTTACGAGACAATTCATTGATACCAGAGAATCCTTGTTTTGGATCAAAATACAAGTTCTTTAACTTAGCAACTTCTACTAATTCAAGTCCTGAACCTACCAGAACCTTAGTTTCGCGCTTCACTAGTCGTTCGTTAAACTCACTAGGCTTTTGTCTAAAAGAATAAAGAATATCATATATACTTCTTCCTTTAATCCTCTCTTTGATGTAATGGATGCAATAGTAACCACAAAGAACTAAGTCATTGGATTGAATTTGAGAAGAATTGTAAAGAATGTCTTTACCTGAAGACTCCAAGTAGTTTAGAATTTCTTTACCTTGAGGAAGACCGAATGAATTAAAAAATTCTACATATTTTGATTTTGGGTCGTTGAAATAACAAATCCAGTGCTTTCCTTCACCACTAATTGTATCAGAATTTATAACACCACATTCGTTTTTGAACATTCGTTTTGGTAATATATCTCGAGTAAAAACGCCTCTGAAATGATGGATATCTTGCAATATATTTGTAATATCAACATTACTCAATGGCTTCATTTAAAGGCTATTTTACTTGGATCTTTACCTTGAAGATAAATCCCAGAACCTCTTTTTCCTGGGAGTTTTATACCAGAACCTTTCTTTTTTGTCTTAATTCCCTTTCCCATAACTTTCTGTGCAATCTTAGTACCTGCATAACCGAGGGCACCAGTTGCAGCAGCTCTAGCTATAAAAGGTGCAGCAGCTGAAGCCAACCCAAGTAATAATGGTAGAAATCCACAAGATTTCTGTAGTTGAGTTTTAGATAAATTGATATCAGCTGCTTTATTTTGTCTTTTATTTTGTAATATGTGATTTATTTGTGAAGCTGTTAACATTAGATCTGGGTTTCCAGCTTTAGGTTCAATTCTCAAAGAGCAATCTTTCCCATTTCTAAAAGCACTTTTCACTTTCTCTTTTTGATTTGGAGTCAAGTAAACTTTGTATTTTGTATAAGTACTCATTTAATAGGTTAAGGAATAACGTATATCTTTTGATCGATAGCCTGAATGCTTGCCTTTCGTTCACTAACAACAATGCAGAAAATGTAATATTTTCCTGGAGTACCCTCTAAATTGTAACTCACAGTGATTTCAGGTGTCGTAGAATTTTCAAAAATACTCGATTCTTGAGAGGTTAGGTCAAAGTGAAAGATTGGATACAGTCTTGAAAAGTCATTGTAACTAATAACTGTGCCTGTATCTACATCAATGTTCTTATATCCTGCGCCAAGGAAACTTGTATAGACTCTAGAATAGTCTAAATTTGCTGGAGTAAAGTCACACGAATATGCTTCTTCTGGAACTTTCTTGTTTCCAACTTTAACTTGGATTTTTGTTAGATTAATATGATCAAACACAATATTCGTTTCTCCTTGGTTTTCAGTTCTTGTGGTCTTTTGAAATACAACATAGATATGTGAAGGTTTGTGCTGAGTTGAAGTGATTCTTAACTGTACATTTTTATCATCTCTGATGTCTGTTCGATACACATTATATGATTCCCAAAATAGAGAACTGGATGCACCACTCGCTAAATACGTTTTAAGTTTTGCCATTATTGTCAATGAAGGTATAACAACTGGAACAATCCATGAGAGATGTGAAATTTCAAACTTATAAGTATCACTTCCAATTCTATGAATAATACTATCATCAAGATTTCTTTCAAGTTCAATCTCATGGGGTAATCCTCTGAATACACGATTGATATCCTTACAGAAACCAAAAAGCCTATTCAGTGGTAAGAAAAGGCTAATTTGTTTACTCTGTTTGGTTTGTTTCCATCTCTCTTGAAAACCTTCGTTAAAGTTATGATTACCTTTAATCCTTTTAAGCGTATCTTCTAATTTTCTTTCAGAGTCTTTTAGCTCAGTATCTCTATCACTTTCATCATATAAAAACCTATGCGTATCAGTTGAATCAGCTGTATCTCTATACCAAAACATATTACTCGCTGCACTCTTTGCATAATCATCTGAGAACTCTACCAAATTCAAAACATTTGTACCTATTCCTACGTAATCAATACTCTCGATTTCTTTATCTCCAATTCTATATTTTGCAGCACTGAATATGTTAAATCCGTTGTTAGTTAATGTTGCTACATCTGCTTCACTTAATTCACTTCCATCTCCTTTCAATACTTTCCCTTTCAAGTGTAGACGACTATTATGTGGATAAATCCATACATTCAAATCTTTTACTGGTATTTTGTATTTTTTAAGAGCTTCAACCTCAACATTAATCTCACGATATTCTATAGGTTCGTAGGATTCTGTTGAATTGTTTTCGATTGGTGTGTCAAAAATATTCCAATAAGGACTTTCGATTTGAGTTGTCATTTAATAATAAAGAAAATTATGTCTTATACTTTGAGTTTCTTATAATCTTAAGTCCTTCCCCATATAATAATTTATTCAACATTTCTCTACTCTCCTGACTTATTGATTCTTTGTTCTTATCAACAATATTACTCATTTCATTCTTTGTATCAGTTATTACTTGTTTAGTGTTACCAGATCTATCTAACAAACCCTTAAGCAAGTTTTTCGACTGATCACTGATAACCTTTCCTATTTCTTTCTTGTTATCTTCGATCAACTGTCTACCACTTTTCAATCCGTGTTTAGCAGCAACTTTGAGATTAGGTAGAATTTGATTCTTGAATAATGTCTTTCCTGCTACCCAGAGCTTCTTGCCTAACATCTTCATAGTATCAGTAAAGATCCCATCGCCGTAAATTTCTCTAGTTAGAGGTTGAATTCCCGAACCTTTTTGTTTGTAGTACAGTTGCCTATTTTTTGTAACTATCATTTAATTAGAACGAATATTCAATAGATAATATACGTGTTGACCATTTAAATCTATAGGTCTATCATTTTGATCCGTTATCATCATCCTGATTTTCCTTATTGTTGTCTCTTTCAATGGAAGATAGATTGGATGAAACGGTTGAATGTCAAGTATCGAACCAGGTGCTACATTAGGGACGAAACTATAAATTACGTCGCTTTCAAATGAGTTTTCATAAGTTCCTTCAACAATGGAACAATGAATTAATACTCTATCAACACCCCTCGTAATATCAGCTTTATATTTACTCTCAATTCTAGGCTGATTGATTATCTGAGGTTCAACCCCAAATATTTTATACAGTTCACCAGAGCTGCTTTCTGTTATCAACTTGATAACCTGGTTTTAATAGAATGATTGTTCGTAATGTTACAGTGTTAGCATGAATTGAAATAGGAGCGTCCTCTGTTTGAAAGTGGTCATTGATGTAATCCTGAATATCATCAAAGTCATAATTACCTTCAGGAAAGATTATTACTTCCGATTTTGTTCCATCAAAGTATCTCAACTTGTTTGTATTGTGTTTTGCAGAGATATTATGCCACGAATACCACATGTTACATCCGATGAGTGCTATCTCACTACCTGAAGGGAATTCTAGTGGTACAGAGAAATTAATCTCAAAATCTTGGGGTTTAGGGTTTTCAGTTGAAGTTAAATTTAAGAGAACCATTTACTATATAACAACTTATGCTCTTCTGGTTTGATTTCTTCTTTGTTTAACAAAATTTCAAGAATTGATACAATCTCGTTCCTAACTTCAGGACTATTATTACTTACTTCTCTACTTCCACATAATACATGTAACCTTTCAATTAACTCATCGCAACTTGAATAATACTTATAACTTATTCCGGTCCCTGTTTGAACGTTTCATTGGTGATCTAAACGTTCTTTAATAATTTTTAATCTCTCATTATAAAATCTCAAAGCTTTGATCCATTTATCTATTTCAGGATCTGAATACTTACCTTTCTTTTGGCCTCCCAATGATCTTAATGTTTGCACAGCTCTACCGTGGTTTGAATCATAAAAACTCTAATTAGCTATTATTTCACTTGGTATGTTAAATCTGTATAACTTTTTAACGATTTCCTCATCTATACCTTCGTCTGGATAAAAGACGTTTGAAGACTCTTAGAAGACTCATTTGAAAACTCTTTTAAAGTATGTTCAATGGGGGTCAGAGTAGTTGATGGAACCCCTGGGCCTTCATGTTCAGAACCAATGGGAATCAGAGTAGTTAATGGAGCCTGTGATCCTTCACTAGGAAGTCTATTGGTTGTGTCTACTATACTTGTTAATTGATGAAGCATAGGCCTATGGTATCTCTCCAACTCTTCTTGTGTTAACTCTTCTCTCATTATGTTTGAATCTACTCTAGCTTTTTGGATCTTCCCAGCCTTTACAATTGTATCGATTGTTTTGTGCAATTGTTTCAGCTTATCATGCTTTGAGCGCATTTAAATGAAGAATAAAATTACCGCTCCAATTATCAATTATGACTATGATAAGAATGAATTCTTAAACAAACACGCCTTTGCGCCTTTATGGCCTTTTAGACTCTTAATATGTGGAGCTAGTGGAAGTGGTAAAATGAACTTGTTAATGAACCTGACATATAACTACTTATACTACAATAAAGTTTACATTTATGCAAAAGACCTGACTGAAAGCAAGTATCAAATATTGCAAGACTTTTTTGAAGAGGTTAATGAGACTATGAAGGCAAAGACAGTGGAAGAGTTTGAAGTTGCTGTATTCAGTTCAAGTAAAGATGATATTGTGAATGTCGATGATCTGGATAAAAAATCCCAAAATCTAATAATATTTGATGATTTTGTAGCAGATCAGCACCTGAATATAGACCTTTTTATTAGAAGTAGGAAGAAAAACTGTTCATTAATCTATTTGACTCAAAGCTATTTTTCTACTCCAAAAGATATTCGATTACAGTGTAATTATTTTGTGTTCTACAATATTTCTAATGAAAGAGAGTTGTCTGAGATTCAAAGAGACCATTTCTTAGATATCGATAAAGTGACCTTTAAACAGTACTTCAATAGAGCAACCTCTAAACCATATAACTTCTTCTTGATTGACAAAAAGTCAAAAGAACTGAGATTTATAAAGAATCCTAACGTCATATTAAATGAGTTACATGCCAACGTTTGGAATTAAATCCAGACAAAAAAGGAGTAAAGCTATCAAGTCAGAAAAAGGAGATCCTGGGTTTAAACTAACAAATGACAACAATTATGATATGGATAATAAGAGATTAACAAATGTTCATAAACCTAAAGAAAACAAAGATGCTGTTAATTAAGGAGTACATGCGGGATAGATTAAATGTACTTTATGAAAATGTTCATAGAAAGAATGAGGATATCAACATGAATAATAAAGTTATTAAAAATTTATCCTGGCCTAGCGATAATAATGATCCTGTGCCTAAAAAATATTTGTATCAGAATGGATTGTTATTGGATAATAAAATTAACAGTTTCAATGCTAAGAATAAATAAATTGCGAATGTGTTAGACCCCGAAAATTTACAGGACGTTGCAACGAAAAATTATCTTTACTCATTAGATAAGGCAATTCAAGACTCTCTAATGAATTAAATAAATAATGTTAATAAAAATGTTCCTGATTCTGTTAATAATAGTGATACAGTTAGTACAAAATACTTGTTGGAAGTTATTAACGCCAATACATGGGAAACTGTTTTACCATCTAATTATGCTTACTGAATTTTTTACTTTGAAATGGATTTAGGTTTGTTGTACACTGTTGACCCTAGAGTCCTTATACTTAAAGGAACTGTAAAAATTAAACAAAATGTTAGTACTAAGTTAACCTATATTGGTAATGTTCCTCTAAAGATAATCCAACTTGTCCAATATTAATATATGGCTGGCATATTGATGATCATAAAACTTATGACTTTGTTAAAGATAATCCTCAAAAAATTAGTAGATATAGTATTATTGATCAGGATAAAAGATTAACTGTTTAAGGAGATTTGAAAGATGGAAGTACTTTATATTTTAATACTTTAATTAGTTTGTAAAAAAATATCTAAAAACTTAAATTGAGTGTCTTGTTATTTTAGTAGTTTATTGAGCATTACTAACACATATAGTTATTCAATTGGTAGCAGATGGCCAACAAATAATTTAATGTGGAAACTGATAAATTTCCAAAATACGTCAACTATATTTGAGAAGTCTTTCAAAACATGGAGTGATGTTGCAAATTTACCATTTACTCAAATTCACAGCGAAGGCTCTAACATCTCCATTGAGTTCATTCCCTTTGATATAAACACTGGAAGTTTAGCAAAAGCATATCCTCCTGATCATATTAAGAAAGGGGTAATTGAAATAGATCGAAATGAAAACTGGGAGTTTAGATTAGAAAAAGGCTGTGAGGAAGGTAAGTATAATTTACTAAGTGTTGCCATTCATGAAATAGGTCATGCATTAGGTTTAGGGGAATCCTTTGATAAAAAATGCTATGGTGTATTTTAGGTATAGACCTTTGAGAGACTTAAGCTCTGATGACATTTATGCTATACAAGAGCTTTACGGCGCTAAAAGAGGATATAGATTTGCAACCGTATCTCCTGAATATGCTGCAATGATAGCTAGATATAAAGCAATGCAACAGCGTCAACTGGAGCCTCTACGTACGCAAAATTATTTTAATCTTCATAAATCATATCTTCATAAATCTTCTTTAATCTATTTTTATCAGTTTCTCTTTAAGTTTCATTTATAAATTCTATCTTTTATTTCTAAGTGTTAAAGATGCTCTAAAGTATTTGTTATTAAGTTGTTATTAGGTTGCTATGAGGTTGACATTAAGTTGGTGTTAGGTTAACATGAACTTGCTATGAGGTTGGAGTGAATATATTTAGACTTTATAAATAAATTCTATCAATCCAACAAACCTTAATGAAAGAGATATTATCTATATCAATCAAATAAGCATAAATAAAAGTGAAAAATTTCAATATTCTATCAATAATAAGAGATTAATGATGTGGAACAAATTTTTATTAGGTATTGTAAATAATCCACAGATGACCAAAAAAGAGGTTTGCCATCACATGGGACTAAAAGCTGGTATAATTAATTCTATCCAACAACATTATAAACTTCAGAGTCCTTTTTATTTTAAGAAGCCGAAAGTACATAGGAAGAAACCTCTGAACAAACTAATGAAATTTTTAAGCCGAAGAAAGCAATTAAAAACAAAAAAGGTGGTGGAGGAAACTATGATTTTGATGAAACCTTTAACAAAACAGTAGAGTCTTGAAAAAGTAAGAGTGAGATTTTAGTGTACTAATAAATGTCGTTGATTGAGATAGCAGACAAAAGTCAATTAAAACAAATTCAATGTAAAATTAAAAAAGATTATGTTGAGTTTAACCAACTATCTCTTGGATCTAAAGCTAAAGCCGCTGATCAGTTATACACAGAAAATAGAGTCTTAAAATAACTTGGAGTAGCAGCAGTTGAAACTATTGAAAGAATGGATGAAGATATTGAATTGAAGGATAACAAAATCAATGTCTTAGAAAAGGAATTAAAAAATGTTAATCACTATGATGAATAAAAAATTCATACTTTGCTAAACAAAAATCCTGTAATTTAAAATAACAATAAAGAAAGAGCTAAAAGACGTTTATTGGATACTCTTTCGTTAACTTGTAAATAATGTTGACAGAGACTTTAATAAATGATGCTAATGAAAAAGTTAAATCACTTTATTCTGAAAATAAAAAATTGTGGTATTGTATTTATATTTTAATTTGTGTTTCAATTATATTTGGTATAATCATACTATATTTTATCTTTCGAAAATTAAAAAGCAATTTAGAGTATAAGGATAACACATCTCCTTCAATGACATTGATACATTAAGTTATTAATAAAATATCCAGTTCTTTTCCATACACGGTTTGGGTTTATATATTACTTGGTATTTTATCCGTACTTGTTTTAACATTGATATACTTTTTTTCTATCATGGATAGTTAAACTTGGTTAGTATATAGTTGAAGACTATATGTTCAATTATATATGAATGACCATATATACACTCTATATCTTCAGAGATGTCGTTAGGAGATACAAACGCACGCACTTCTTTTTGTTTTCACTAACGCTCCACCCCTTAAAGATAATTTCTTCGTACCTTTGTTAATCTTTTTATTGACTGTTATATCTGTCTTTTTTCTATTTACAGGCACCTCATGGCGATAGAAACTCTTCATATTTAGATCTTTCATAATACGCTTAAGACTTGAATCTGATATCCCTATCATCTTACAAAGCTGTGGTTTTGTTAATTCAGGATGCTCTTTTTTAGCTTGAACAAACACTAAAACCTTTTTCATTAACATTTTTTTCCTTATATCATCTGGTACTATTGTGCTCGTATAA
Source organism: Nothrus silvestris (assembly GCA_033995675.1). Classification (NCBI taxonomy): domain Eukaryota; kingdom Metazoa; phylum Arthropoda; class Arachnida; order Sarcoptiformes; family Nothridae; genus Nothrus; species Nothrus silvestris. The sequence continues at coordinate 9,509 of JAUJYU010001070.1, forward strand.
TTTATACTATTCAACTGATCTTGCATTTAATACTATTTAAATCTGACTTTAAATACATTCGAAACTGATCGAACATGATCGAGGCAACGAACTGAATCTGACCGTTTTAGAACAATACGTGTTTTTATCTGTTCGAATCTGATCTAATGTGAATGAAACAAAAGATTTGAGCTTAAAATTGACATGTATAATATAATATGTAGAAAATATATAAGAAACTTCCAGAAATTACCTATTCTCTTATTGTAGTTTAGTAAAATGAACCTATCTAAAGATAGGTGTTTGAATTCAAACAGCGCTGCCAACTTTTGTCAGTGCTAAAACTGGACAAAAAATCTCAAAAGGGGACCAAAGGATATATTTGATGATCTATTTTGATAATAGAGCTCATATTATTTGCTAACTTTTTTTCTGTTATTTTCACTAATTTTGAATAATATCAAGATTTGAACATTAGAGAACATTAGACGCCATAAAAGTCATTAAAAATTTTTTGAAAAGTAATAAAGATCTTAACTATCATTAAAGCAAATTTATAAAGCAAAGACGTCAACGGTATAATAAAATTCAACGTCAACACCATAAAAGTCATTAAAAATTCTTTGAAAAGTATTAATAATAAATAATAAAGATCTTAACTGTCATTAAAGCAAATTAATTTTTCCGATAAAGTATACCCTTCAAAGTGTGCAATACTAATTTTTCCACTG
>JAUJYU010001071.1:0-10217 GCA_033995675.1 Nothrus silvestris
AGTTTTAAAATTGATAATAGTTTAGCCTATGATTGAACTTATTATTGATTAATATGTTTAATAATGCGTAAATATGTTATTCTTGATTTGATAGAAAATTTTGAATTTGAAAGACTACTTCTTAGGGGAATGAATTCATAGTTATTGATAATAAGCTTAAATGTTGTATATTTTTGACGAATAGATCCTTAGAAAAATATCGGCTGTAAATGACAGTAATTAGAATTTAAACTATGCAATCATGTAATTGCAAACAAGAAGAATGAAGTTTCTTCTCTAATATAAAACATATAAAACAGTCGCATATTTCATAACCGGTAGCACTCATTAGAGAACTTATTTAACTTAAATAAGTCTATTTGAAAGAAATACAAGTCCATTTTTTCACATCTAAATTAATAATTTGACATTTTTATCCACTCATTTGAGTGCCATATGTTTAATGTATAGTTAAGTACAGGCAATCATATTAAAAATGTTATTACGAACAAAATCTCATACTTTAAAGTTTGAGCCCAAATCAGGTTAAAAAGCTAATCCTCCAATTTAAGCTCATTTATAATAAGTTAATGCGAATTAAACATTTGCAACCAATCAGAATTTGAGATATTTAAAGAAAGTTCTCTATGTTTAGCTGTACTATTAATGCGCAAATATGTAACATAATATGGTATATGAACTTTTTATTATGAACAATTGATCAACACTTTTGATCGTCTATTACTTATAAGTAGAGATGGGGGAAACTGGGATTAACCAGTTTGAACTAATTAAACACACCATTTTTGGGGTTTATTGGAATATAGTTCGAAAATATTAAACCCTTAAAATCAGCTTTTTAAGGCTCGAATCTAAGCTTATTTCAGGGGTTTATAAAGTTTTAGAGGCGCAAAAGCTTCAAATAGATAGCTTCCCAACTGCTTCAAGGATACACAGCTCGAAGTTTAAGCTGAAGGCTATAAATTGGAGATTTGAACTTAGTTAAAATTTGATTTACCGTTGTATTAAAGAGATTTTCAAAAAATTAGCTAACCAATATATAAACTAGTATTTTTGAGTACAAATAACTTTGTAAAATTAGAAAATTAAACCAATAAAACCACGGTTGGAGCATTGTTTTTCATCAACTAATTAAACACACCAGTATTGGATCAATAATTAAACCCACTTTCCCCATCTCTACTTATAATTTATAATACAGTATTGTTTAGATTCGAAATCAATGCATACAATTTTCAAAATATTACCCCTTTATGTTCAAAAGATTTTAAGCTCTAAACACTTTTAATAACACAATTTAATGATGATTTCAATTTTTCGTTCAAATTAACGATCATTTAATTACAGAATTTTAAAAATTACAGAAAAGATAAATGAATTTTATTTTATGATTAATAGATAAATATGAGCATAAGTAGTAGGATATGAGATGACAATATTGATGCTTTATGCTTATGATATTTGAATTTTTATCATTTTATTTAAGATATTTTGCAGCACTATAAGTGCTTGACTTAAGTGCTATAAGTATTTGACTTTTTGTTTAATGATAAATTCATTATTCATTATTTACTCGTAAATAGGGTTGCAATCGATCAATGATCAATCAAATCGATGATCGCAAGTGATCGATCGCTGCGATTATTTTGAGAAATTGATCGATCACTTATAAAACCCTATGATTGCAGCCATACCAACTCGAAACTATACTTTAAGGACCCACACTTGTACTTCTTATGTACTCTTTCCACTGCTTTCTAATTATGAATAAACGTTACAATTGCTATTGATTAAAAATATGTTGCATTTAATAACTTTAAATTTTCAAATTTTCACTACAAATTTAACATCAAACCTAAATTAGATTTAGATCCTTTTTTTAAGAAATAGATAAGATTATAATCAAATTTAAACTTCTTGAAAAGTATTAAATAAATAGCTTTATGATTAATAGCAATATTTTAAAAATTGAATGGATATTCTTTCTTGTGTTTGATTGATTGAATGCTTGCAACACTTCTCATAAATAAACTAAATTCCTATTACTGACACATTTATTTTGATTGAAATGATATTTCTTGTAAATGTATTAGTACTCACAAGAGATAGAATGCCCATACCATCCAAATTGAGTTAGTAATCAATTTTCTGGTACATATAGAGTACTCTTCTACCAATGCAGCCCTCCTATAGCCCCCTAAGTCAGTGTTTGCCAAACAATGTCGATCCAGAGGGTGTCGACCAAAGAAATTTTCCAAAATTAAATGCAAAAGTGGAAAAAAACTTAAAAGCCACGTTTATTTTTCCTTCACCCCCACACACCTCTTGGTAAACACTGACTAAACTGTATGTTACTATCAGAGACACTGATTCCCATTTTAGTATTACTCAAAGATAAACAATAAAATTATTTTTAATAAATTTAATATTAATATTCATAATAATATGTAAGTAATGACTCGTTACTTAGTTTTTTGTTATAAATTAATACGAATACAAATGATTATCAATTTATAGATAATGTATATATGTCTATATATGTCTATATATACAGTATATACCAGTTATACTGCAAGTAATATTAATAGATATTGACTGCAAATTCATAGAATTTCATAATTTAATTAATTGACACATTAAAAGCCCAATTATGTAATGTAAAGCAATATAAGTAAAAACATGTAAATCAATAGGTATTGCGTGTGAGTGGTCTCTGAGTTGTGTGTTGTCGACTACCTATCGGTGGCATTCTTCCACTTGTCATGATCGTCTTTTCTGGCCTCAGGAGTCAACTGATTCCTCATTCCCACCAAAACATTAGACGTTGCCTGACTTGCGTGTATTAGAGGTCGCACTAAAGTCGAAGGGATTTGTCGAACCACTTCCCCAATGGCACCACTCATATCGTCGGCCGCATAGCCAGCGTTCGCAACTCCTCTCACAGTGTCGTGAAGTCCTTCCCGAATGACAACATAAGCGGCGGCCACTCCTTCTCTCAAATCTCTGGGCTGTGCATTCATGGCTGCAATGGTTTGTTGTCGATGTCCAGGAGTGGGCGGCGTCACCACGTCGTGAGCGAATTGGGCCGCGCTTTGGATGAGGGATACGAACCGATTCGCCAAATCAAGTGTTGCCATCGCTGTCGAGGCTGAGAATGAAGAGGCGCCGCGTTGGAGGCCACGAACTAATCTTCGATCGCGACGGTATTGATCGATAGGCATCCAAATCAAGTCTTTTATGCCTTGAACTGATTCAACAAATATTTACATATTTTATAATTTGAAAAGAGTTTTAATTAAAAAACTTACACAATTGAATGAAACTATGCATCGGTCCGACACCTCCTAAAAGCGAAGGCAATTGATTTCTTTTTATATCTTTTGTCCATTCATTGATTGCATACGTTAGCACTTTATCGATACCAAGAATTCCGTGTTTATTAATTAATCGCTTTAATCGCAGTTCACTTTGATTTAATTGACCCAAACCTAAACACAGTCCACGCAGTGCTCCCTATTATTGGTTATTAATTATTAATTATATTATTGAAAGAGAGATAAGTGAGAAAAGTGATACCCTATCGAAATCCACGTGTTTTCCGTGATAGTCGAGTCTAATAAGGACTTCGGGAGAAAATGCAAACGATTTGATAAACACTTTATTTGAATTGGAGGAAAAGTGGGCAACATTTCGGGCAGTTGTAGTGGAGCTGTTTGTTGTAGTAGTAGTTGTTGTTTCTTGTGTTGCATCAGAATTATTACTTTGCGAATCATCGAAAGGCATCACATCGTCATAAGTCGGAAGATTATTATTAATCTGAATGTTTGCCAACGGATTGACTCCATTTTCGGGCTCTTCAGAACTGATGGTTGCGATGACTGTTGAGAAGAACTCTCCTAAGAATAGAAGAGTGTCCTGATCTATATTGACTCGCAATGGCTTTACAGATATTTTAAGATCACATTCTTCGGTATTTTCATTGGGATTTCTGAAAGCGGTTGCTTTAATAGAGATCATGTTTGTGTGTTTTCTTCTCGGCATACTTTCAGAACAATATTCGTAAAGCATTTTCTTTATTTTGGAAGCAGTGACGCGATCGATGATTTCGATGTCTTGAACCAGAAATAAGAACCTCCACGAGACGGGAAAGTCAGTCGAGAAGTTTTCGAAAAGAGTCTTCACTTTAGCCAAATATAGCTGAACACATGTCTCGTATTGACGTTTTGAGCCTCCGATACTTTTGAAAGTATTCGTCGCACCGATGTTATGGCCAGAGTTGGCTCCTCTTAGAGATGTGGGCGCAGACACCAGATCTATATTCTCCCAAATATGAACGGAACCCTCGGAAAACCTAACTCGCGGCTCACTCGCAGAGAAACATTTGCCTGATTTGTAGCTTTTAGAGTCTTCGGTTCGTTTGTCGACATAAGTCTCACAATTGATATCGTCGTCGAAATCTCGTCCGTCATATAAATGCAATATTAAAGTCATTTCTTCCAAAAGATATCTCGAAATAGTTGAAGGACTGATCGAAGGGATTATACGATAGCGAGAAATATTGAAATGGTTTTCGACAACTTTAACGGGTTCTGAAGTGAGAACACGTATTTGTGGTTCAGAAGTCATTTTAATACCAGTTCCCAAGTCGTCATCACCTAATATCCAAAAACCGCTTTCATCCAATTTAGGGCTTTCACAACTGCAAAACTTGGGCGGCTCTTCATCGCTATCGCCTGATTCAGAGTTTTGCTCATAATGTTCTCCCAACGCGTCTTCTATTAAATTTCCGTCTAAACTGTCTTGAAATGAGATATTTTCAGTGCTTTTACATTCAACCTCAACATTAGGTGAAGAACTGGAAGTTAATGAACTGATCAGTTGACACAAAGCACTGAAAGAATCAGAACATACTCTGATATCAATGGCATTATTTGAAAGCTTAAACTCTAATTTGCCGTCTTTGCCAAGTCTTAGATTCAAATCTATAATACCTGAGTGAACAACACATATATAGTTTTTCATAGTTTCTAAAGCAGTTTTGTTGCGTTTAAAGCAAAATAGTGTTTCCTCAGCGAATATCCTGAGAAGAGGTATTTTTCACAACCATTGATGTCAAATAAATGTCTTCGAAAGTGATCAAAGCGGGTCTGTTAGTTATATTTTCTAAAGCTATAGCACTATCCACAAGATCTATATGTAATTCAGTGATTACTTTAGGCGGAATATAACCGATGACAGGTTCGTCTTCAACATTAATGAAACGCCACAACTGTTCGAATACATCGATTTGAATTTCATACATAGCCGCACAGCTGAGCTGTAACGCAAGTTTAATCTTTTTCAGTGTATCGCTCTCTCTGTTTATATTAATGGCTATATTTAAGCCACAATTTGGTTCACTATAAACATTACCACTAATTATTACAGAGTTATCGGATTTAAGCGACAAGTTTTCGCCACAAATACAAATAGTGCTATTGGGGTCGTCCTGAGCACCGACTACTACACCAACCATTAAATTCTGAGAAAATATAGTTTGAATGTGTTCTGCTTTAGAGCCCATTTGAAAGGTTAAATCTTTTATATCAAAAATAAATGTCATAAGATTTATGCGACTGTTTTGAGACGAGCCAATGAACGAATGAAATGAAGAGTTGGTTGATGAGAATGAATCACTCATACCTGGTTTGCAGCTAAAAAATGCTGGATTTTGAGAAATGGATTCTTTCGCAATATTGCTATGCATTGCGTTGTTTTGTAATGGAGTCCATAATATCAAATCATTTCCAATACGATTATACAGAAGTTCAAATTGATCTTTGTTTTGGAAGTGAATATCAATAGTTGGCACAAATAATTCAAAATAGAGCTGAGCAGAAGAGGCAGAGGTCTCCATATATTTGTTGAGATGCTGTCGATCACCGGGAGTGAGCACTTGTTCGTTCTCATCACCACCTCTTCCAATAACTTTGCGCTTCACCTGAAAGGGTTCGGTCACTACTTGAGGTCCAGTCTGTCCCATATATATCGAGTCCTCCATCTCTGCCTCAAACAAATTGTTAACGTCTGCTTCACTTAATGTTGTATTAAGTGTTCCGTTAATACCAATTCGAAACTTCAAACAAATCAATTTGGAATCAAATGAATTGGCGTTCAATATATTCGTATAGGTATTGGAAACTTGAAACTCAATGCCCAAACTTTTACATTTGATTTGACCACCATTTGAGTTATAATTAATTGTAGGGTTCGCTAGTCTTATAAGAAGACTTTCATCTCTTAATTGTGATGAAACCCTCTCTTTTTCCGGCCTTAAGTCCGGGATTGGAAATAATAATTCAAGTTTTATATCTTCGCAATTGACTTCAATATTAAAGTCTCTATGCATTTGACTATTAGTTTTTCTTGAATTTATATTAAAATATTTGTAATAACGCTCTAAAAATGTTGGATCGAGTTTTACACAAATTGAACTCAAATTCAAAAACATTAAATTGTCTTTCATTTTAAAGCGAAAAAAAGGCGAAACAATTAACTGATTATTGAGTTCATTGCATAATATAGTAGTCATTGTGTTGTCGACCACTTCATTAAACATAAGGTCTCCGCACGTCATCGAAAATGAATCAGAATTTATATCAAATAATAAATGTTGAGAAAGTAGTCTCACGTGATTATAACCGTCTAGTATTTGATCTAAACAGGGGTTAATTCTTGAAAAAGAGTTGCAGTCAATAATTGGCATTCCTTCCAAATGAGGCATTGAATGATCACTAGAAATAAGGCATAGTATAAGTCCTGCAATTTTTATGTGACACGAAAATTCACTTTTTTTGGGTATATTTTCCGTTATATTTTTCGATTCCTTCCCTTCAAATATTGTTTTCAATGGAAGAAAATTGGGTTCTTCTTCAATGAGACCACTAGTGGTCCACTTATTAGAATTGATTGTCACCGAAGAAGAAGATATCACAGAATGATTGGCCGCTTTTGCATATCCAGCGTCTGACTGGAGCTGTTGTTCAACTCGCAGATAGTCTTCAGAGTTCATCATCTTTTCTCCAGTCAATGGCATTTCGAGTGGCATTTGTTCTCCGCATTCAAAAAACGCGATCAAAGTTTCCAAATGTTTGGAAGTCATGATTGAGAATATATGCGAACCCAAAAAGATCTGTAAATCACTTTTGTTTTCGTCGATCTTTAACTTAATCGAATGCTTTCCATTCATTTTGCAAATCAACACATCGTTTATCAAAATCTCAATTCCTTCTAAACTTATAATTTTAGTTATAGTTTCGGAAACAATATTCGAGTTTTGGTCATTCTTGTCGTGCTCTCCGATCTGTTCTTCTTCTTCGCATTTAATATATTTGATCCTCATTTGGATCTCTTGTCCGTCGCCTGTCTTTCGCGGGTAAACAAACTTAAAACTGGTATTACTAGCACTCAATTGGTCTTAAGACTGAATCAATTAGTTGCGCGAACATCTCGAGTCCGTCGAACTTTTCGGTCTCTTCGTTGACGATCTCTTCCGCGATTTGCATCGAAGACGTCATCAATGATTTGCTAATAACAGTCGACTCTCGGAAGTCGTTCTGCTTTTTGCTGAAGAGTTTGCAGACATTGAAAGAAATGCCGTCGAAGTGAATAAAAACAGGAGTCAGTCAGTGGTGAACTCCACGGCACGAATACACTCAACTCATCGATCGAGCCGTCGATGAACTTAAATGAAGTCCATTGGTTGAGCTCTTCGTCAATGGTGTCCACATCGAGAAGAATGTCTCGAATGGATCCCTTGCCGTTGTAGAGGTCGAGACTCAACTGATCTAAACTCAGTTTTTCCAACAGGAAATTTCCTAAATATCTCTGCAATAAATACCTCAGCGCTCGCTTTTTGATCGATTCCGACAACCACTGGATGTCAAACAATGCCATTCTTGAGCAGATTTGATCTCAGATTCGATTTTATCGTTTAAGAGTTCAGTCTTTATTTACTGCGAAGTAAACAAAGGATTCAATGATAAGTTCAATAACAAAAACACAAGTCATCTGATATTTACTTTTATGACGTTTTGCACATATGTTTATTACGTCCTATTGAACAGGGGTTGGGGTGTGTTGTGTGTGACGGATCACAGACACAGTCAGAACATATATTCGCATAGAGAGGGGGACAGCACTGCACTCAACGCAAGGCAATCACATTTGTTGCCAAGCGCTCGTCCTTAAAGTACGTAAGCAGCTGAGGGGGAGGGAGGGGTCAATCAAAAGCGTACTAAACTCTCATAGGAAAATAGCAAGAAATAAGTGTTAAAATGCGTACAAGGGGGAGGGGAGGGTCTATAAACCCTCATTTTGTGCGTACGTACTCAGTGTACTCCCAACGCTATTGTAGTAAAACTTATTGCAGACGTATTTCATCACTCATTCAATTGCTTTCACTTAATTGAAGCCAACATTAATGTGAAGACAAAAACATTGGAAAACATTTTTATTTATTATTTACAGTATAGTAAACATAGTACAAACCAAATTATTAAATTGAGCTTAATTAATATTGAGATTCACTTTTATTATCATATCAAGTGATTTGTGAGAATGTCTTCATTATGTCTTCATTAGAACGTCAACTATTGTCCAAACGATTGCCTCCAATCGTCTCCAAAAATATAAATACCAAAAGTGGTGTCAAATGGTCGCGAAGTCGTTGCGATTACAGTCCTCTTCATTGGAACCAATATTTCGATTCTAAGCAAGACTTGAAGATCAACTCAGACTCGTTTAGAGTGTATTTAAGTGGCAGTGAAGAGACCAGTGATGCGAACACACCATTACTGGTGTTACTTCACGGCGGAGGTTATAGTTCTCTGACGTGGGCTCTCTTTGCGCAATGCGTTCGCCAGTTGTGCGAATGTCGTCTTCTGGCCATTGATATGAGAGGACACGGAAATAGTGTCACCACTAATGACGAAGACCTCAGCGCTCACACTCTCACTAACGATGTCTTCAACATAATCACCACTCTATACAAGAACGACGACATTCCGCCACTGGTCCTCATCGGCCACTCTATGGGCGGCGCCATTGCTGTTCACTGTTCGGCAACACTTCACGAACTGATCCCAAGAATTGTTGGCTTAGTTGTGATCGATGTGGTCGAGGGAACTGCTTTGGAAGCGCTCCACTCAATGCAATCTTACTTAAGAGGACGTCCAAAGCAGTTCCCATCACTTGAGAATGCGATTGAATGGTGTGTCAGAACGGGTCAAACCCGCAATTCAGAGGCAGCGCGAGTCTCAATGCCGGGTCAGCTGAAGAACGTTAGGACTAACTTAACTGCCATTTCAGAGTTGGAGTCAAAACTGCAAAAAGAGTCGCAATCAACACAACCGTCAAATCCAAGTCCAACTCAAACACCAAATGATAGAAATAAGTTGTGTTTTCAAAGTGTTAATCAATTAAACAATGAAGACATCATTGAAGAAGAAGAAGAAGACGATAATAAATCAATGGATTCGTCACCAAAATTTAAAAGTCCATTAGATAGAGAAGCAATAAGTGGGTACACCTGGAGAATAGACTTATCCAAATCAGAGCCCTATTGGACCAAATGGTTCGAAGACTTGTCAAATATGTTCCTCAACTGTGAAGTTGACGCCAAACTGCTATTATTGGCGGGCATTGACAGACTCGACCGCACTCTAACTGTCGGTCAAATGCAGGGAAGGTTTCAAATGCAAGTATTGGCTAAAAGTGGTCACACTGTGCAAGAGGACGAACCCGACAGAGTTGCGCAAGTGATCGCTTCCTTTCTCGTTAGGAATAAATTCACTCAATCCAAGTGCGACTTTGAAAGACCTTTTCCTTCGTGTTGAATAATGTTATATCATTTTATTTAATGAACTCAAATAATTACCGCTAGTTTTTTGTTTTGCTTTACTTTTGTTTCAAATGTTTAAATACGAGCCAAACATAATTGCTATTAAATGATTAATATTTGAATTTAAAATGCAATTTATAGTTATTTTCAATATTAGCTCAATTGGTAATTCAATGAGTTATTATTATAATTATCAACAGCTTTGATTTGATTAAATTAATTTGTATTTATGATTATGATTACAGTATTAGTTATTAGTAATAACCAGAGCCGTGACTTTTTAGTACTTAAAACTTAGAAAATTAGTTCGGATTTTAGTACTAAAAATGAGCAAATT
>JAUJYU010001072.1:0-10217 GCA_033995675.1 Nothrus silvestris
GAATTGCAAAGTCATTACCAAAGTCTCAATTAGAGCCAATAAAATTGATTTATCAGTTTGTCAGCAATCAAAATATAACAAAAATGGGATCTTATTTTGTTGCCTCATTTTCTCCTAACTCTCATTTATAATGTGAAGAATCGCTAATACCTTCTCCGCCTTCTTTTTTTATTTATAATTTGTTTGCAAGTGTTGTAACATTTCATAGCTATTGGAATTATATTCTTATAATAATTCATAGAGAGCTTTGATTCGGCAAAGAGTCTCTCATCTATTGAATAGAACAAAATCTAAACTCAATTCAGACACATTGTATACTTTTTTTTGATAAAGATATTGAGAGGTTTGGTCTATCAGTCTTTTTTTCCCATTAAAGTGATGTTATCCAAAGTCTATTTTTTTAGGTAATATACCGTAGCGTTCAATCTATGCTTTGTTCGTTTTTTATCAGAAATGAAAGGTTTCCTCCCAACTATTGATTCATCCCTAAAATGGATCAATGATGTGATGTGTCTGAAATCATAGGTTTTTCGATTTCAACTTCTATGAGAAACAATTTTTTATTCTTTTTTTTGCAAAGTATTTCATTTTTGATTCATTGCGCAAAATGTTTATAAATTATGATTTATTGCTTTGTGACTTATTATTGAATATGAAGAAAACTTACTTATTATAGAATATGAAGAAAACTTACTTATTATAGAATATGAAGAAAACTTACTTATTATTGAATATCAAGAAAACTTACCAAAAAACCGGATGTATTATCCAATAAACATCTGAACCTAACTGTAAAATTTCTTTCTAAATATTGGCAATTGTCTGAAAATAGATTCAATTCAAAGCCATAATTAATGAAAAGAACATAACTTAATAGAAAAAACTTGATTAACTGCATTCAATACCTTGTAATAAAACTTCTTGCATCGAAAGAGAAGACCTATCATTAGGTAAATGTGAATTCCACATGAGATGCCTTTGAAGTTCTTCTCTATCTTCGGAGTGAACCAATTCGTAAACGCTTTGATGACATATATCAGACTGAAATAATCACATAATAAGACACCAATTATTAAAGTAATACTCTTTGAGATATTTTTTAACATTATTAAGACTGCCATTAGAATTGTATTAATTCATTTTGATATGAAAGCATGAAAATTACATATTTTACAATTTACAACAATAACTACACACGCAATTATAATTATACAGTTTAGTTGTAATAAGTATGTAAATTTAGTTGTAAGTTATACTTTCATTGTATTCACACCAATCATGCTTTATATCATATGTAAGTTAAATACTGTTGTTTAAGAGTTAGAATTAAAAATATTTTAATTATTAAAGAACTAATTAAAGATTACATAATAAATTGTAAGTTAGAAGCACTGGCACAGAAATGTTTATTATATTTTCTGTCATGTCTTCTAACTTTAAAATATAAAATATTAAAGATTTTATGATTTACAACAATTAATTGGCATTAGGAATGAAAAGAGAAATCACAAAATTTGCAACTATTAATAGATGTAATTATATGATAAATTTGTAGAATTAACAAAAATAAATGTGTACACGCCTACTGTACATACTGTACAAATAAGCCTAACATCTATAGTACAGGACATACTGTAAGTGTTAGACCAAAGCTATATTAGAGCTTTGTTTTATCGATGCATAAATGGGATAAAAAACAGAAAAAATAAGTTTAATGAAACATTTATGCTATCAATAGTATAAATTAGGTTTCTAAGAATTGAACAGAATATGTGAGTAGCTAATTTTGAGAAAAGTTGTGATCTGTGCCCTCCCCTCTCCCTCCCCTCTCCCCTCCTTCGAAAAATTGTTCCCCGAAAAAGAATGAGAGGAAAGAGCAATGATAGCTCGACAGGTGCTAATATTCTCTCATAAAATAGTGAGTCTTAGTTGCATATAATATTACCGAATTAAACACTATGCAAAAGTTTATGTAGCGCTGACATCACCGCTAAACATAAATTAAATTTCATGTATTTTGACAGCTTAGTACCAAAATCCCTTACAAAGTTATTATTTAAGCTGATCGTCCTCTAAGGCAATGAGCTTTTCATATTATTGATGGCACTCATTAAACACTGCCGTTAGTATTCATTTTTATTTTATTTTATAAGACTTGCGCTATAATTAAAGACTTCACTTATAGTTTCAATTTTAGATTATAAACTGCACACAATTATTCATGCAATGAATCAAACATTTGGTCCAAAACAAGCTCTTTTGTCAAAAAAAATAATTATAACTTTACCTCAATTCACATTTTTATAGAATTCAAAATCTTTTCAAACCTTTTCGAAATCTTTTCAAAATCTTTTCGAAATCTTTTCGAAATAAAAATTCAAATATTTTGAAAATAAAAAATTAAAAGTTTTTAAAAAATTGATAATAATGTCAACTTTTTTAGAATATAAATAAATTATATCGGATTTCAAGTAGAATTAATTAATAATAAAACAAATAAATAGAAAGAAAAGTTTTTCTTTTTTAATTTAAAAGCAATGATAAATGAAATAGTATTTTGAAATGTTTTTTATTATAATAATTATTCGCATTTTGAGTAATTATTTTCTTAATGTCATTGCAATTGCAATCAAATTAATTATTATAATAATAATAAGTCAAATGCGAACTTTTCAATACTAACATAATTGCAAAATCTGGTCAAATAATAATCTTTTGAATTTGAAGTAATTGTATATAATTTATATCTCAATAGAATATCTTAACTAAAATTCAAGGCTTTTAAGAATTAAATAATGATTGCAATCATATTATTATTATTATTATTATTTCAAATTATTATCATGTGTTGAATCGACACAAGGATAAGAATTAATTTAAACTTATACTTAACTTATAGACAGTAATAGACAGCTGCAAATGTTTTCTATGAAACATTTTTAAAAAATCTTTTTTTTGACTGAATAATGAATTGGAAAATATTTCTGTTGGCAAAACTGCTTAAGTTTGATATTCTTCGTTGATTTAACATTTATTACATAAAATATATTATTATTATTCGTAAACTATTAATATATCAATTTTTAAAGATACAATTGTTGCGCAAACTTTCAGCACTACTTATCGCTATAATAAATTGGTTGTAATTTATCAATACTTAAATCTCAAGATATCTAAAACATAAAAATGAATAACTTATTAATAATAAGGATTCAATTTATGCATAGCTATAGCAAAATGAAAACTTTAAATGTAGAAAAGTGCTTAAAAAAAAGAACGCCGAGACCCGGGATCGAACCAGGGACCTTTAGATCTTCAGTCTAACGCTCTCCCGACTGAGCTATCTCGGCCCACATGAAGAGCAAAAGTTAAATGAAAAGTCTACTATAGCTGCAGTTGCTATATAACAGACCTCTGTAACGGACTAACTAATGCACTAATGCTAAGAAACTAAGGATATCGTGCTTTAAATTCAGTAAACAACCTATAGTTACGCAACAGTTACTGTACGTAAGAGTACAGTAACTCTCAGTTTCAAAAGAGTCAAATCTATCACTTTGTCATTTTCTAATCCAAGTTAATAATTACAAAGACATTGGAAAATAAGCAGATACCTGTACCATACCTGTACCATACCTGTACTATGCCTGTATCATACCTGTCACAGCAGTACTGTATGTCAATGAATAATCATTTTTCATATATAAGATAAGTAAATCAATTTTAATAATGAGCTCATTTATTAATATAAGACTTATTGAAAGTTACCTTTTGATCAATAAAGCATAAGTTTATATTAAACTCGAAAAGGGCTTTGTTATGAATTGGCTCATTATTGTGCAATTGGCCGACAGTGAGTATGGATTAGTTTGATTGCGAACGGTCTCTATATCTTAATAATTAGTTAAGGAATTACTTGATAGAAAAAAGTAAAACATCACTTAAATGTTTTCAGTTTGTTGAGTCTGAAAATGATATATAAGTTAGAAGTACTCTAACAATAATAATAATAATGGACAATGTGAATTGTTTTTTGAAGGCTTTGCTTTTTGACGCCCTTATTTCTCACTCATTTTATTTTTTGTCATCAATATTAATCATTTAGCCCTTTGGGAAACTATTAGTTGTGCTAATGATAAGTATATATGCATTAAAGTTAATTTAAATCAGTAGCAGAGCTGCAAATATTAATGCAATATAAATGCTGGGAAAATATGAACAAAAAACAAATTGTTTAGTTTTAGGGCGAATTGTTGTTGAGGTTAAAAAATCCCAGAATATACTCATTTATCATAAAAAAACCTTTCAATGTTGTAAAATAGAGATCCGATAAAGTGTCGAGATTGTCATCTCGATAGAGCTCACGCCAAACTCGTACAAATTTGGATCAATTATTTTAAATTCACTGATGACGACACAAATTAATATATTCTTCTTATGAATATTAATAATTTAAAACTAATTTTTATATAAATTTCAAACATTTCTTATTAATAATGATGAACAAAAAGCTCAGGCTCGGCTCGAGGGTTCTTTACGAGCCTAAGGCTCAGGCTCGAAGCTCAGACGATTGAACCTCGCGCCTGCATTCAAAACATGACATAAAACTGAAGTAATCTATTTAATTTATCTTTAATTTCTTACTACAAATAAATGTCTAAAAATAATTACTGTAATGAATCGCAAATAAGATGTCATTCATTTATAACAAAACTATCAAACAATTGAAACGCTTTGTTTTATTTTTCAATTAGAATATTGTTAATCACAGCCGTAGCCAGCGGGGGGCCAGGGGGCCTAGGTCCGCTGAGATTTTAGACAATTTAAGTGTAGGTCTGTGAGATTCTCTGGGTAACATACGGATTTACAGTACAAATATGGCTAGGCCCCCAGACCTAAAATCCTGGCTACCGTACTGTTGTTAATTATTATTTAATGATAAATTTCAATTAAAACTGAAAATAATATCAGATATAAATAAAATTGTTTGAAAATATGTTTTAATTCATTTTACAATAATTAAGCTTAATTAATATATTTAGATTTGAATTTTATCTCTAATATTAATTTCTATGTATTTCAATTCTTATTTTGTTTTGATATAAAAATTGCAATTATTAAGGCTTTGAAATTGCTTATTATATGAAGCTTTGCATGTGATAATTTTAAATATATGCTGAGGCTAATCTAGGCTCAGGCTCAGGCTCAGGCTCAGGCTCAGGCTCAGGCTCAGGCTCAGGCTCAGGCTCAGGCTCAGGCTCAGGCTCATGGTTTTCGAGTCTATGTTCATAATTATTTGTTAATATATTCATCATTTTCTACTAAAGATAAGATGTTTTGCTATTTTACTAAAAATTATCCTTTAATTTTTTTAGAGATAATTCTCTTAATCGATAGTTATATAAAGTATACGAAGACACGATTGTCTATAAAAAAAAAACAAACCACTAATTAGAAGTACATTAAAACCTTCACACAAATGACTTATGAAAATGAATTAAAACAGATAAATATATATAAGTATAAAAAAAATAAAAACTATGTGAAAGTATTTTTAGCACATGTGTGCGGTGCAGGTCTTTGAAAACTTAAATTATTTTCATTCAGTTATAGAAGAGGCAAATCACCACTCGGATCACGTCCGATGCCATCCAAGTCAAGGACGTGATTGAGTAGAGAGAGAGAGACAGAGACAGAGACAGACAGACAGAGAGAGAGAGAGAGAGAGAGAGAGAGAGAGCCAGAGGTAGAGGAAGGAAGAGAGAGAGAGAGAGAGAGAGAGAGAATGACAGTAAGAGAAGAGTTAATTACTAATTAGTACGCCTGTCGGCCATTCAATGAAAGACTGCTTTAATATTGAAAATTGAAGGAATAGATGTAAGGGATAGAAAATCTATTTAGATGTTGAAAATTAGTTTTTTTATGTGAAAGAGTTCTTAAAATCGATTGAAATATTTGCTGGGAAAGTATTAATAAGAAAATCATGACTTATTGTGAATTTTTTCAACATTTTGATTGATGAGTGAATTCATAATAAACAAACTAATTATTTTCTAAAACTAATTTTTTTGAAAACGCATTTTTAGTAAACTAGAGAATTGATAGAAATATTCCAAAATATTTGTCTTTAGGAACTTTTGATTTGAAGAATTCTAACTATTTTTACTTCTTTTTTTCATTTTTACAGTAGTTATGAAACACAATTGTTTTTTTAAATATTATTTTAAATATGAAATAATTTATTCAACTTTAAAGAATAATTCACAAACAAATTATTGCTATAATTGATTTTTTTATTGTTGTTGTCAACACGTATTTCCCATTAGTTTAGAATAAATACTGTATACGTATATGTATATGAGTCTGTTATGAATATTTATAATTTTTGTAAACTATAATAACTTAATTCAATAAACATACGCATTATATTATACGCATTGATCGCATTTTATAAAAAAATAAGTTTAAAAAATAAAAAAAGTTTATTAAGGATAGCAATGATATAATACCTGATGAAATCCTAAATAAGTTTCGACAGTATGCGAAGTATAGAAAACTTCTCCATCACAGGTTAATATGAGTAAAAAGCCATTGAGTGCCTAAAACAACAATATTTTAAATTAAATAACTTAATTACTTAATAATTAAATAGTAATTGATGATTGTTGTTTAAACATTTCTTTTGCAATTGTGGTATACTCAGTATGTTTTGAATAATATATATATATATATATATTGAACATACAGTGTGGATCTGTGTATATCTGGTGTATATATATTATTAATAAGTATGTCAAACAATTCATTAATTATTCATTAAAAATTGCATAAATATTTATTAAAATATTATAAAATTTAAGCAATTGTTTCGTCAAACAAAAGCATTTGAAAGTCATTTAAAAAAAGTTAATACAAATAAAAAAGCAATTATTAGACGATTGGAACCAGAAAATGATTGTAATGACAAAACAAGAATCATATCATTCATCAAAGTGACAAAGCATCCATTAAATGAATCTGCATTCATATTCCTCCTGAAAAAGTAGGCGCGCATACAATTTAAAATAAATTTATTAAGAATTTAAGCACAAGTAATTATATTTATTTATACGGTAGAGTTAATTGTTGTAAATTGTATTGTGAGTAATATATCATTTGACATGACAGACACAATCCATATTTTATAGCTAGTGATACTGTAGAAAAAGATCAATTAGACTTCTATTTAAATAATTTCACTTACAATTATTATTACTATTATTACATTTTTCTATTATTACATGCTTTCATAGGCATAAATTAGTATTTCATTAATTCGTATCATTGTTGACATACTAAGTAGATATAGATATGATGTTCATATTATATACCCGTATGATTGCAATTCTGATGTATCCCTACCTCTCTTTATGCTTTGAAATATTGCGTCCATTCACATACTTTAATTACTGTATAACTTTATTATATAATAATATTATTATAGTTTGCATTTGTGTACGCGAAACATCTACTTATTACTAACAGATTACTAGTGTTGTTTCAGTTCCAAGGAATAGAATAGGAGTAGAATAGGAATAGAATAGGAATAGAATAGGAACGGAATAGGAACGGAATAGAAACTATAGTTAAGAATAAAACGGAGTTCCGCTTAGAATTTGTATTATTTTGAAATGTCTGAAAATGACATTATTTCAAGTGACACTGATTTAAGCCAAAGTGAGAATGCATTGGATTTACTAATTGGATAATAATGAGTGTTCCCAACGATTAAAAACGACAAAAAGTCGATTAACTGGAAGACCTTCAGAAAATTCAATTCATACAGAATAGGGACGGAATAAAAATGGAACGGAATCACTCTCTTCTTTTAAAAATTTTAAGAATAGATTAGGAACAGAATAAAAAAATTTTAAAAAATTTTAAGATTAGAATAGGAAAGAAATAGAATTTAAAAAACTGAGACTGAGACTGACCCAACACTAGTTATTAACCACATTATCTTTTATGTGACATCAAAATTCGGTTAAAGATTAAAAAATAAATAAAACCAGTGATCAGTGGGGAGTCTCTTATGAAAGTTTTGGATTGTGAACAACGGAAACCAGTTTAATCAAAAATGAATTAAACAATAGACAGAATAAAATATTCGAAATAATAGCAATTATTATGATTATAATTTAGAAAATTGAACATTTTCTTTATTTTAAGCTAAAATGCATTTCACACTCAAAAATTTGAAATGAAAATTTTCAAATGACAATCGGATTGTATTGATTGACTTAAAGAATTTGAGATGAAGTTACAAAAATATATCGATATGTAAATGGATATGAAAATAAGATAAATTATTATTAATTCCCATAATTTTGAAAAGTTGAAATCTAGGAGTTTTACTTCTAATTGAATATTTGATAGATTAATCTGTTTTGATAATAATTAATTATGTTGAATAACGTTGAATACTATATCATGAGTTGAATTCATTATATCATTGAATGAATGATGAATTGAATTTGACAAATAGAGTTGCAAACAATTTTGCTGAATGTTTTGTTAAATAAGTG
Organism: Nothrus silvestris; assembly: GCA_033995675.1. NCBI lineage: Eukaryota > Metazoa > Arthropoda > Arachnida > Sarcoptiformes > Nothridae > Nothrus > Nothrus silvestris. Next base: position 8,565 of record JAUJYU010001072.1, read on the forward strand.
AGAAGTAAAATAGTGTAAAATAAATGATATTTGTTTCGTAATGTATTTTAAATTGCATTTTGGTTGTATTGCAGTTGAGTTAAGTTTGCAATTATTTTAACAATTTTTTATTTGCGGACTATTATAGCGGCTATTATTAAGTATAGTGTTTAGCATTCATCGCACGCACGAATTCATTCACAGTAATTGTCACCCTTTGGATCCGCTAAATAGTAGTCCCATCGATATAATTATATTAAAAAGCTATTTTTCTTCGACCACACCATTAGTGTGAATTAGCCATTACTGCCATTAATACAATTCATAAAGAAGTTATAATAAGAGAAAAATCTCCGGAAACAAATGTTATGATCGCAATTCACATCCGAAAATTTGAAAGTCATTAATGTTAATCGAGTTTAATAAATGCATATATGAATTGTGGATGTATTGAAGTACAAAGTAGTGAAGCGGATTTGGCTGCAAATGCGTTGTGTTATGCGTGAGCGCTTGTGTGCGACAATTGTAAGGTCAGACATACCACTATTACTTGAAAACCATTTTTTCATATAATAATATCACTATTACGAGCAGTTGTTGTTGTGATAATGCTTTTACAAAATTACAATAACTCTCGCTAAAGCTATTCATTTGAGAATAAAAGTGGGCGCAAATAAATTAATTTTTCAAAAATAACTTCACTTCCGTTTCATCCACAATACAATTATCATTCAATTGAGCGTTTGAGTCGAGTCTTATTATGAATAGCTGTTTCGAACTGTTCAAGACTATGTTCAAGACTATGTTCAAGACTATGTTCAAGACTATATTCAAGACTATATTCAAGACTATATTCAAACTTCTCTCAATCATTAACCACAGGATTGTTTCTTTATCTCTATGGAGACCAACTTTTTTACTCCATATTCTTTATATTAACCGTATATTCAAGAGATTGAAACAAAATTAGAGGTCTCTATAGATTTTCTGGTCATATCGGAACTCACTTTTATAGAAAAACTATTATTTCAAAAGATTTACTTATGTATGATATTTGAGTTATGTATTTGAGGCTAATTTATTATAAATAATTTTATAACGAATACGCAGTGTAAGAATTCTGTCAAGAAGTATAATATTATGATGTGATAAATTGTTAGAAAATATAAAAAATTAAAATCTTATAGAAAAAATTTAATGTATGTGAAAATATGATAACCAATTTATAAAAGTTAATAAAAAATAGTCAAAAATGGGGGTTATCTTATAGCTGAAAGATTATATTATAGATTTGAATATCACGTAGATGTTTGATTGTAAAAAACATATATATATATATGAAGGGTTATATATATTAAATGTCAATTCAATTTACAATTGTCGGTCTCAGTCTGTATTGGATCAAATAGTATAGAATAATAGGATCCCACTGAATGCTAAAATTGTTTTATTACTGTTTAACTTTAATACTGTTTTGATATATTTTATAAAATCAACAGAAAATGGGCAGTTCTGCCAAATATAATACATAAATAACTAAAGATAGTTTGTAATAAAAATGCAATTGAAATAAGCGTTCATATTTGCACAAACATTACCTTAAGTACAATACTATACAAGCATTAATGTTGTGCTTCTAATAAGTGCAGTGAATGCAATACTTGCAATGCTGAC
>JAUJYU010001073.1:0-10215 GCA_033995675.1 Nothrus silvestris
TAGAGTGAATCACTGGGGACCGAACTCTAGTGTTCACTATAACGAGGTTTCACTATAAAGAGGTAAAATTGTATTAGCTTCTTATGATTGGGACCGAAATCCTAATTAACACTAACGAGGATTCACTCTAAAGAGGTTCACTATAACCAGGTATTACTGTAGTTATGTTTTTTAAATCCATTAAATAATTAAATGAATCAATTGATAGCAACAAAACAATGATTCAAATAAAATAATAAAATGTTATAAATCTGAGATACACTGGTGAGTGACGTGAATCGGTTGAGAGCCATAAAAGTTTCGCTTAACGGAAGTATAACATCACAATCTATTTTGCATCCGTAGTAAAGATTCAAAAATAAGTGCAATACATGAGACACCACTTTGTTTGCGGTTTTTCTATCCGTATTTGAGAAAATGCACTCAAACTCATAATTTATAGCCAGAGAATTGCAAGTAAAGAAACAAATGTCGTCTCACAAATGTCGCAATTCATGAAGCAATTTATCTGAATTCTAGGGATGACTAACACTGCTATACAACAGAACAGAAGAGTTTTAGACTAAGAGATAGAAATCGAAACAGAGACCAGAGAATAAAAGAGAAATAGTAGAGAACATCTTTCATGACTGTTAAAAGTCTCTTTATAAGCCATACACTGTATATATGCGACAGTAAATTAAAACATATAGCTTTTTGGCAAACTCTCTAAAATCTTTCAAATAGACTGAAATATTAGGCAATTCATGCCATTCGCCCTTCTATGAAATGCATTACATTCGGTATTGCATTCAAATAAAACAATGTTAATATCACTTCCAAACTTATTTACATAATGTTTAACTTTGATTCAAAACTAAATAGAGATTCATAGCATAAATTTTATCATTGTAATTAATATAAATGATATTAAGCTAAACATGTTTGAATAGAAGTAAATAATTGTTATATAAGTTTTTCTCCAATCAGATTATTTTTGATTTATATAATTAGCTTTTATTAAAAGGAAAGTTTTTAACTCATAAACTTATCCCAAAGAAATATAAAAAGTTATAGAAACTTTGGAAATAAGAAAATTTAGGAAAAGTCATTTTAATCAAGATATTAGTAGAATTGAATACTTCCTGGTGTCAAATATATATATATTTATATATTTTGAGAATAAATTTCTAATGAAAAAGACACAAATTTGAGCAATAATTTAGTTGAAGCGTAAAAAGTGAGTTATTCGCTGAAATTGCAAATAATTTTATTTTAAGAAATACTATATAACTGCATATTAACATTGGTTGAGCACAATTTTCTTTCACTCAATTCAATTTAAATCTTAAGTTTTTTTATGTTGATATCTATAGTATACAAGCGGTTAAACAATTTTAATGATATAAAGATAAATCTCTGTTGGAATTTATGTATAGCATTAGTGAAGTTACTCAACTTCGAGAAAGACACTAAAAAGTAATATAATATAACTCAGACCAAAAAAATTTATTGAATCATTTGAGTCACTGTTCTCCTAAAGATAGAGTTAGTTAATAATTATTAGTCTAAGACTCGTTAAAATAGAAATTAAAAATATTTTATTACTATTTTATGCCATTCGTTATTCAAAAATAAGATTAATAGTAGTACGGAATTAAGCAATTTATTTCGGAAAGAAGTTTATTTGTTTAGCAATATTTAAAATTAAATTTAAACTTTACAATAATTTACGATACATTTCAACAAAATCTGGTATACCTTTTCAAAAGGATTTCACATAATAGTTTCATATAATAATTGTAATAATAATAATCTTATAATTATATTTATTTACAACGACAAGATATGGATTATAATTATAACTATATTTAATTAATCGTATTTATATTACTTGCGTATTATCTTCTTCACGGGTGAACAGTAGGTCCTATTCTTCCTGAATAGAAACCGTAGGGATAATACATACTAAGGGCTGAAGAATTATGCAAATTAGGCAGAGAAGAGACTGATGGCGGCATTGCACCTAAACCTGGAATTACTGATGGTTTATACGGATGATACCTATTACTTAAGGGACTCAAACTTGTTGGATATGATCGTCGGAGTCCTGCAGCGGTAGTTAAAGTTGGCTGAGGAACAGTTCCGGCTGTTGAGTAATGCATATGACAACCAGAAGCGGCTGCGGCCAGACTTGATCCAATTGATGACATAAGGGATGGCACAGAAGTAGAACAATCGGCATTAGACGAAGTATGGGTTCGCAAATGTTGTAATAATTCCTCTGATGACGCGAATCGTTTACCACAATGAGTGTCGCCAGCGATCCAATTGCATACATTTCCAGGAGGTCTTTGTAACCCCGGAGCGAGTGGTGAATATAGACCAGAACCATAAGCTTGACTGAGACCTGGGATCAGAGCTGGATTTAGTTGTGAATATGCGGCGCTCGCAGCCAATGAAGACAACATTCTCTGGTGATCGCATTGATTGCAGCCATTCGGACATGTGGTCGGATTGCATGAAGCGGCCGCTGCAGAAGCCAGAAGTGCCGCGTTTTGCATGGCTGTGATCTGACACGTGCCGCCACAATAAGGGTCGCGACATATTGGCATCACTGCTTGACCACCATTGGATGTCTTCATTCTTGCATAACTCAGTGGTGGATATATTGAAGGATAAGCCCCTGTTTTATCTACAGAAAGATGAGGTATTGGTCCGACGCCATTGATTGGACAACAATTGCTCGCAAACGGATTGTTTTTATATGCGGCTAAAGATGAAGACAAACTCGATAATGAATTAATTGCATCCTTATGTCCGTCAAGTCTCATGTCTGGCAATCCTAATGAAGTGAAACTCAATGCACTACTTGTTGACGTAGTTGGCAGTGATAGTGATGTACTATTGTTTGAAGAGATATCAGAAGCACTACTCGTTGTGTTTGACGTCTTCATAGCATTCGAGTCCCCATTATTTTTCGATACATTGTTGTCAGCCATAGAAGAAGCTGAAGGTGTGTTTTTGCCACTCGAAGAGGCCATTAAAGGTGATGTACGTGTTGTGCCATTGCTTTTTGGTGAAGCGGAACAATTGGAACTAGACTTCAAAGCTGGCGATTTTTTGTCACTGATTACTACATCGACATTATTGTTATCACTGTTCCGATCGCTGTTGTTATTAAAGTTGTTATTATTGTTAACTTTTTTGGTGGTTATTTCATAGGGTTTGAAACTGAGTTTAGATGAGTTACAAGTAGTGTTGCTTTGACTGCTATTGTCATCACCGTTAACAATGCTATTCACTGATGAGCTGCCACTCTTTTTTCTCTCACTGTTGTGATGACTGTTGTGATGATCTTTACTTTTATCCACAGATAATAGTTTGCTATTCGGAGAATCGACGCCAATACTGGAACATGTCTTGGCTAATAAGGCCAAAGGACTTTTGTTTGCGTCCAACTGTAACAATTGAAACATCAATTTATTCATAAGAAATAACAATTTGGAAATACTGTATATGAAAATAATTTGATTCTCTTATTAGTTTCCTGTTTCAATCTTATTATATAAAAATAGCAATAATTTTTCGAAAAATGGTTACAACTATTTACTCATATAAACGCTATCATTATTTACTCCTTAAGCCGACTAATAAAACATTTTAAAATTATGAACAAAAAGAAAATTAGTTTATTCCTAACAAATAAAAAGTTTATTGCTAATTTATTGCACTGCAATTTTGCACATTTTTTTTATCATTATATTTAGTTAGCTTTTATGTTAAAGTTTAGAAGTGGTGATAAATTTTGTAGAATTAAAACAAAAATATCATTTCCAATATAATAAACAATATTTTATAGCGTCGACTTATTTTTATAAAGCAATTCATAAGTTATAGGCACTAATTATAATAATAATAATAATTGTAAAAAACAATTAAATAATATGTTTTAATGAGTCAAATGCACTATACTTTTTACAGATAATAAATTGTTATAAGCAATTAGATTGCAATATGTGTTTTGTTCACATACATGAAAGATGGTCTGAAGCAATTAATTTTTTCATTAATGTCTATAAAGCTATTATTTTAATTGCCTATACGTTTAGGAAAATCTTCCACCAAAACAACCAATTAAAGTATTACTAATAAGGAAATTGGACTATAAAAACATTTATTGAGCATCAAATTTGTCAAAGAACAAGTGCTCCTTCTTTATCAAATCAAATTAATGCCATTTAATGGGTTCAGTTAGTATATCATTTTTAGATTTCCATTCTTCATATAATATTTATTATTATATATTTGCTTTTCATTTTATATTACTTTTAGATAATATATAAAATTATTTTATAATCATTTCGATACTAATAAATTGCTTCAGTATTTTAACAATTTCTAACAATTCTAACAATTTATAGATTAAAATGTCTGAATTTTTTTATAGATTGTTATGACATTCTATCAAATTGTAGTGATTTTACGAACAACATTCTGTCCGCTATAACAATGTTTCACTTAAAACAGTGTATCCTAACTATTATGCAAACTTATGCAAATGATATAAAAAAATTACATTTTCCTTCAATCCAGAATAACATTTTTAATTTATTTGAATGAATTTCTCAATTAATATTTAAAAATGTAATTTTCACATTACTTTCACATTACTTAATGCATTTCGAAAATATAAATCAAAAGAGCTCTTCAAACTTATAGCTATTTTTGCATATGAGCTATCATTATATGATACATAATGATTTATATAAAGCTCTATTTATAGTGTATAATAAAGTGTAAATTCAAACTTACAGTCGTTGGAAGTGGTGATAAATATTCAGGTCTAAGATATTGGTTAGCACTGGATGTCAACATTTTTCACATAACGTTTCAACAATGAATTTATAAACAATAAATATGTATTATTAAGAAAGTTGTGCTAAAATATGAGATGATAATCAAAATTGAATGCGATTGAATGCTACTGTACTGCGTATTCACTTTACTGTATTTATAACTTGTATTCATGTATTATAGCAAATGCTAAGCAAAGTTATACCACCGATGCGTTCGCATTGAAATCTGCCACAGAATGAAAGCATAACTGATCGAAGCACACATACCACCAATTTGTTCATCCATTGCGCAGTTGTTAGGGGAAAGTCATAGGGAAATAATAGCATAACTGCGTTCAATGATTGGACAATCTGAGATTCTTAGTTAGGGGTAAAGGGGATAATATTGTAGGCTTTAATAAGATGAGACTAACTCTTAGCCGCGTCACAGTTAACAGCACTCAATCAAATCTGTCAAGAAATGCCAATCACATGTGATTTATGTCATCAGCAATACGATGAATGGTCTCAAATTGAGAGTGGAAGGAAACATACCGTCAAAAATTTTGAAAAGAGCCCCCTTTCAAAAAGTTTTGTAGAAGCCCTGTTTGGCATGATGTGTAACGCTGTTAAAGCCCTCACCGGTTTAATTTGCCCATTAAGAAAAATGTTAATTCCTATTATGCAGATTCTAAATGCAAAATTTTATGCCAATCAATGAAAACTTGATATTTTAAATATTTTATTCTAACTCATCTATCATTCAATGTCGTAATAGCTTATGTTAATCACTTGTAATAGTTTTTATTAGCATTTTTAATAGGAATGTTTTGATTTAAATTTTATTTTCAACGATACGAGATTTGAAGTTTAAAAGCAGACATATGTATATATATACATATATATGTATATATGTATATATATTTTGGTGATCTCAACAGATAACTGGTAGGCATAAACCTGTAAATATATTTGAGATCAATCAAATATCGGCGGCATCTCGTCGGGTAAGCCTAGGGGTGAATATTTGGGGTGGGCTTACATTGTATGCCATTTCAATACATTTAAACTTCATGTCTGCACTAGTGATGCTTTTCTTTATTACAACAAAATGACAGATAACCTGAAGGGCTTCCATGGCGTTGATGTGAATGACGCGGAACACTTCAAAGGAAACCCCAAGAGCTAACCGAACTGTACTAACATTTCTGGCAGTTTTCGCTAAAATCTCTTCAACAGCTCTCTTCTGTGATTTTCTAAAAACATTTTATTGCGTAATATTATTAAGTAATGCATTCTCTCTGGAATATAATAATTTTCCTGCAGTTAATTATAAGTATAAATAGTAATAATATTCATAGTATTTTTTTTATCGTTTAAAAGCTTTTTTGTCTAATTTTTTTATATTAGTTGGAAAAGTACTTTATATCCAAATAAAAAGAGGAATTACTATACTATAAAATAATAAAATAATTTAATAATTGCTTCATTAAAATTTATCTACATTTTTCACAAGTTGTTCCAATTGTTATGCAGTCTTAACAATGGTTGTTAATTATATTTATTCTTCACAGTTATATTAAAAGTTTATTTTCCCTAATAATAAATAATAAAATTAAAAATTCTTGATAACAAAATAAGGTAGAATTTTAATTGAGTGCAGTCGTAAATTACAATTTATGCACTTTATTATTTTTCTGTCAGCAAACTATAATAAAATGATTTCTAATTTTTTTACGAGAGTTTGCATATTATTTGAAAATGGATTTTTCTAATTTCTAAATTCAATTCTAATTTTATAATAATTCAAATTTCAGGATATGTTTTCCAATTACTAAACTATTGTTCAATAAAACAGATATTTGTATACCTGTACGTTCATTCTGTCACTGTATATGTGTAAATATCTTTTTTTCTCTTATAAATTATACAAACGTTAAAAAATAAAATAATTTAAGATAATTTTATAAAATCTTTTATTATTCATTATTGCTTTATAATTATAAAATATTTATAGATCTCATTCGAAATAAATTTACCCAAAAAAATAAAGCTACAAAAAAATTCTTTATGAAATTTCAACTTGTCAAAATTGAAGTCATAAGGAGTATATGTACCTTTAAAAAGTTTGGATAATTTATTATTAAAGTACTTATAAAATTCAGTTTGACGTATATTTAATTTTTTTGTTTTTTAGTTATGAATTTTTTAAAATTTTGCTCCTTTGAAAAAAGTACGAAATCGCCAATTTTCAAAATTATGCAATTTTTTTACTAGAATTGTAGTAATAATTTTCAATAGGATTTGTATAAATAAGGCAGTTAACTACATAATCTTTTTTCTCATTTTTCTTAATTTCAAATGACATTAATATTCAATTGCAATTATAGACAATTTTTGTCACCGCATTATAGAAAATAATTAGTCCAATAAAACTAATTTGTTAGGAAATTTTCTTATTACCAAACGATATTTATTTAAAAACATCTCCACATCAAGAAATATGTCCACAATAATTTTCAAATTATTTGAACTCAGGGACGGGGCTTAAATTGAATTTTGAAAATTGGCGATTTCTGACTTTTTGAAAGAAGCTAAAATTTTCAAAAATTCATAACTCAAATACTATAAAAGATAAAAAAATAAGTCAAACTTAGTTTTTATGAGTACTTTAATAATAAATTATCCAAACTTATTAAAGATACATATAATCCTTTCATTAACTTTCATGAGTTTAATATCTTTAGATCTTAACAAACAAATCAATCAAAAACTTAAGCTTACTATTTGAAGAGCTATAATAATTGTGTTTATCGGTGGGTTATTATAATATTAATTGTAGAGTATTTTAACTTTATTTCCATTCCATATCCATTACAAATTAATTTAAATGTTTTTATATATAGAAAGAATTAAGTAATTGAATAATTATTAAAATAAGTTTTGTTAAATTATTCAATTATAGGTTTTTCATATTTAAAGTAATATTTGTGTTTCACTGTTCACTGCCTTAATAATTATATGTCATTTATAAAATGGTATTTAATATAATTTGTCAGTGAATTCCATAAATTGTAGAATAAATTTAAAATAATTACTATAAAAATTTATAAAAATAAGTACTCAAAGGATACCGAAGGACATACATTGCAAACAAGAGAATCTTTTGTTACACAATATGAGCTAAAACCTAAATCTTTACTGATTTAAGAAATAATATTTTATTTATTAAGTGTTTGAACTGCTGGCATACGTTTGATATAAAGATATATTAAGATAAGACAATTTCTTGAGTGTTTCGCATAAGTGTTAATACTTAAGAAAGATTGAAGTAAAGAAAGCCGAATCCAACTGACAAAGATTGCTAACAAATGCGCTGCACTTTAGCATTTGATGATATACTTAACATTACTTTTAGGGTAATTGTGATATTTGGGACAATCTTATAAAACCATAAAAATTAGAAATATTGCAAAATAAACTAAAACCAAATTAATTTTATTCATTTAAAAGCTTAAGCACTGAATAGTATTTACGGATTCGGAGAGAAATGTGATTCACAACTAAAAAGATCCCGAATTAAGAGTCGATCGTTTATTCAAAAACTTGAAGCAATAATATATTTCCTGAAGTTGAGCACTAATACTGAACTAATAAGAAGTCCATTTGTGATGCATTCCACGCTTGGTCTTAAGTAGCATTTAAACTTATTTTATTGCCCTTTTTAGGGTCAATTCTGCAATAGCCAAATAGCATAGAAGAGCATAGAATAGCATAGAAGAGCATAGAATAGCATAGCAGAGCCGTTAACTTTTTTCTCAAAAAACTTTCTGCCTTATAATGCACTTTCCTATAGTTCAACTGTTGGAAAAGTTATGGCTCTCTATAAATCTTTAGAATACAGCTGTTCGGACATCTTTTTTTATTGCCAGTTGAATAGCTGGTGAATTGTCGCCCCTTTATATTATGCCATAAATGGTACATCAACCCAATGCAACCCTCACTAAAGGGATCCTTATTTATTTGTCTTGTTATCACTTGGCGGCTGTCATTTGGATTGAACATTCAATAAATCAAAATACATTAGGATTTCAGAATGGGATAGCATTCATAGTATACGTTTTTTATTTGGGGTACTTTTAAGCTTTTATTTATTAAGCTTTCAAATTGATAAATGGTCTCACATTATTTTAATAGCTTCAAATTGCATTACTTTATTTTATATTTGTTGTGATACAATTCAAAGCTCAACTTCATTTGCAAAAATATTGCCCATTAATTAACATTTGCCATCATTTTAAAGTTTAACAAACCCTGTGTTTTAAAGAGACGCGTATTTACTGTATATTAAAATGCAATAGCTTTTCAATCGCACACAAACTCTCTAATAAAGTGTCGTAAATTTCATTCAAAATTAGAGGTCGGTATCAGATCTTCAATTCTTAACTCTTAATCAAGAATTATAAATCCTCTACAGATGGGATATCCGTCCGAATAAATTATATTCTAGTTCTCCATTTTTAAAAGGGGTTTTTAATGGTTAATAAGATTTTAGCATTATTTACACATTTACTCATTTTTTCAAAACTTTCAAATACACTTTAGATTAGTTTTGAAAAGTTTTGAAAAGTTTTAAAAATACATAAATAAGATCTGGTCTGTTAATGTATTAATATATGCTATTAATATGAGCTCTATTAGCATATATTAATTTGTATGTATTGATCCCCTATTGAATCTCAGGCCAAATATCCGAATTGGGGTAAAGAGAATCTCATTTCTCTCTCATAACGACCTCTACAGAAAAGGAACAGCTTTTGAGTTACCGAATATTTAGACTCGACTTGAGTTTTGTTGGCAATGAGAACACAGCCATGCAATCGGCATAGACTCGACTTTAAGCAAACTTATAAGAGTTGTTTTTATTGGTGTTTAGACCGTTGTATTTATTTTATCTATCATTTAAACTTTTTTTAGGTCTTAATAAATAATAATAAAAGCGTTTCATATAAAGTAAAAAGTAATAAAAAGTGAAAGCAAAGCACTTCAGAGAAAATCCCAGGAAATTACACGAAATTAGTTTGTAAATAATAAATAACAAATTTGCAGCATTCAAACCATCAAATAATTAAACAAAGGTGTGTTATATATTATTTGCTTAACAGATCAAAAGTCTCAAATGCCGCTCACTTTTGAAGCATAAAACTTACGCATTAGGATATTAGTTATATATAAACTTTTATATAACATTTAAGAATAAGACTAATGATGGGTAGGCGAAGGATGAGGCTAGGCACGATTTAGGCGAAGTTCAAGTGCTCTCAAAAGCTCAAGATTCTAGTCAATTCAGGCTCGAGGCTGTTCAGTATAAAGATTAGTCTTTAGGTTCGCCTTATTT
>JAUJYU010001074.1:0-10207 GCA_033995675.1 Nothrus silvestris
CCATTTATCTGCATTCATTTTAAAAACCACTTAACTGCATGTTCAAGATAGAGAGGTTTAACAGTATAAATATAATAAATGCATTCACAATAATAGTGTTGCGAATCACTTATATATAAAGTACGTTTAAATCTATCACTTTCAACACACTTCCAATATAAATATCAATACATACAAAAAGTTATTAACATATCATTTAAATTATTATTATTTTTAAATATTTATCAGAATAAGTATTGATTTATTTAATATTAAATTAAATGGTAATTATTTTTTTTTAAAATATCATAAATAGGAATTTGTTGAATAAACAAATTATTTGTGCCTTTTTTATGACAACGTTTTTTGTAATGGAATGAAAGACTCATTTTACTTATAGGGGGTTTTGTGGGGATTTTGTGGTTTTTGTGGGGTTTTTGTGGGGTTTGTGGGGTTTTTTGGTCAGATATAGTCGATTATCAATAATTTGATTTTTCAATAAAAGCATTCGATGGCAAACATTGGAAAACATTTTGAAATGAGAATTAATAATAATAATTATTGAGAAGAGGTGTCACTCTTTGTAGTAAAAGTTGTCGTTAATAAGTGATAGCAATAGAATATCTTTAGTTTTGAGATTTAATAGACTATCAATTAAAATGTTTGAATCAATATTAAACGCAATTCCACATCATATGGTATTATAATATTATTATTTATGAATTGTTTAACAATTACTTTATCTAATGTTTAAGGATTTTGATGGCCAGCGAAGAGCCGAAAGATATTTTCAGACGATTATAGTTGTGTTTGCAGTCAGTATTGATGTGTTGGCTTATAATGACGTGTAATTACAATTAAAGTTTTTTATTAGATCTCAGGTTTGATTTGGGGGTTTGCTGTCCAACAGTTCTCATTTACTGTTTATACACTTGGAGTGGGATTTGTGTTGGCGTCCATTGTAAGCATAGTTTATTCATATATAATAAGTATTGATATTGGAAGTGACAAACGGCGTCCCTCTCAATATTGATACTTAAGACCTAAATATTAATACATTATATGACGCCTCCCCTACCCCCTCTGCCACAGCTAACACTCCCTCCGTGGCCGATATATCGAAGAAAGCCATTGCAGTGGCAAAAGCCGAAGTCGGATGAAACGCAACACAAAGAGACCACTTCTAAGTCAAAAAAGAAGAAATAGCTTTTGATCACATTAGGAAACCTACAAATGTATTGATCTTTGCAATTATTTCTCATTAAATAACTTTTTTAAGTGTTGGCAAAGAAGAAAAAGATTCATTTGATTTACGCATTGATTGAGTTCTATATTTTTTCAAAAATACACTATATTTTAATTTTGATATTTATTTGTAAGTGTGAGGGCTGAACATTCTTATAGTTTATAATTAAAAACAATAAATTCTTTCAGTTGTCTTAAAACCCGTGGATTATTGTGTAATATTGAATATTGTCTTAACTGTCTTTTAATAATATTTATATATATTTTATAATATATAACTCATATATACTTATACTGTAAAGTAAGTAAATATAAATTTGTAAATACTGTACACTTCAACCAACACAATTGGATAATCTAAAGATTAGTCGTCAATTTGCTCAATTTCTCCGGCATTGATGCGATCGGGATCTGCTTGAACTGTGAAGCCAAGTATTGAGTTGTCGATGACACGTTTGCCTTTCTTCTTCTTCTTCCCCGCCTGAATGAAACCAACCATTTCTGTGTCGCCACAGTTGACGATCTGATTGTTGAGTGGCGATGGCGTTAATTTGTTAGCGGACGGAGTAATGGCAGGCGCCGGTCCCCACATCAGTTCCTATGCATCACAATTATTAAGTACAGTACAACTCATGGAAGTGCTTCATTCAACGCAACACTATGTGATAGGCCTTTATTCGCAACTAATGTATGACTTAATCACATCACTTGTGATGTCTTAATCATGTTCTTAACGATAACGGCATACAAAAGTGTATGACTTAATCACATCACTTGTGATCACTTTAATCATGTTCTTAACGATAACGGCATACAAAAGTGCATGACTTAATCACATCACTTCTGATGTCTTAATCATCTTCTTAACGATAACGGCATACAAAAGTGCATATAAAGTATTATCACTTACAGAATGGGTTGAATGAGAGCATAAATTACTAATAGTGTACATTTGTCTTCTTGTTATCATCAACTAATTGATAATGTGATACCTCTGATGCTTCTTTCTTTGCTTGATTTCTGAAATAAGAACGCTTTTCAATGAACTGTTTTGCAAACTCTTTGACATCCTTTCCTTCTCCCAGATATGAACGAACGTAATCATTGATTTCAAACGGAGATTCAACGTCTTTCAAAAAAGCAATAAATGTTGGAACTAAACCATTCAATGCAAATTATGAGTAAAACAACTATATAAGTCATATAATTAATAATAATAAGAGCACTCACTATCTACACTTGACTGATATTTAGATAGGGCTTCATTACACCATTGAGTGAATTCGTCTGTTTTTTGTCTCCTTTGATTTTCGAAGAGCCTCAACACTGTCTCCTTTGAATTGAATTAATTTAATATAAAATAATATGTGATTAAAGCCAATTATTAGAGAGATTTTGAATTAGAAAAAAAATATTTAAAATAGTTATTATTGTTCCTAAATTTAGATTCAATAAAGAAATGAATGTAAGAGTATTTCGTCGATGAATATAATAATTAAGATAATTATTGTTAACTAAATTGGAAGCTTATGAGATGAATAGTGAGAAATACCTCATCTTTCTTGTTTCGTGAGTTAACCTTAGTTTGAATTTGTGAATGATTATTATTGCCCTTATTATTGCTTTGCATTGAATGTAAGGCACTGTCATTGGCTCTGTTCGTATTCATATTGATTTGCACTTTTCGAGATTCCGGTTCCCAAAACCCAACAGCGGAAGAGTTTGTCGAATTGATTGGTTTTCCGGCTGTGTTCTGACCGAAGAGTTGATTATTGGCATTATTCCAAATGCCAGCGTTTGGCACATTATTAGTCACTTGTATTAGTTTTTTATTGTCGACCTGTTTCTGTTTGGCGACTTTTTCTGCTTCCTCTCTTTGAATCTCAGCCAAAGTCTTGACGGGAAGGTTTTGTTGTTGATATGCAGGTGTGGCCCACGTCAGGCTTTGCTTGTTTTGCTGCTGTTGTTGCTGTTGCTGTTGAGCTGCAAACAAAGCCTGCATTTGTTGCTGTTGTAATTGCAATTGTCTCTGTCTTTCTTCCCTTTCCTTCTCTTCTTGTAATCTTTGGATTTCATTGAGTGATAAAGCGCTTTGTTGTTGTCGTTGACTCGGATCCTGACCGCCCCATACTTTTCTATTCTGTTCTTGTTGTTGCTGTTGCTGTTGTTGTTGTTGCTGTTGTTGTTGTAATTTAATCATGGCTTCCTGTTGTTGTTGCTGTTGCTGTTGTTGTATTTGCCGTAATCTTTCAATATCTTTAGCCCTTTGCTGTTCCAATTCTTGGAGATGTTGTCTTTGTCTCTCTTTTTCCACTTCTATCTGTCGTCTGCGCTCAACCTCTTCCTGTTGTTGTCTTCGGGCGTACTCTTCGAGACGCATCAGCTCTTCCTGACGTCTTCTCTGTTCCTCAACAATACGTCTTTCCTCTTCTATTCTATTATGTTCTTCTTCAAGACGTATCCTCTCCTCCTCTTCCCTTCTTCTGCGTTCCTCTTCTTGTTTTCTGAGCAGTTCCTGATTTCTGAGTCTCTCTTCTTCGAGTTTTTTCTGCAATTCTTCATACTTTCGCTCTCTCTCTTCATTGAGTTTCCTCTGAATCTCTTCCTGTTCGGCGGCTTTCCTTCTGTTCTGTTCGTCTTCGAAAGCTTTTCGCTTGTCTTCGAGTTCTTTCCTCTCCTGTTCTTTGCGTTGCATTTCTTCGACCGCAGACACAGACATTACGCCTGAGTTGATGTCCCAAATGCTCTGCACGTGTCCGCTGTTGTTAACCATTTGTAACGGACGCGCGCCTTGAATTCGAAGATTAGACAAAACATCCAGTGATGAGAGTTGCGAGTCTTCAGCAGGTCTTGTGTTTGGAATGGATGACTGGCGCGAGGCTTGTCTTTGTCGCTCTAAATTGACATATCTTTGAACGAGAACTTCCTGTTGTTGCTGTTGAGACAAATCAGAAAAGCCGTCTTGTTTTTTGAGTTGAGCCAACAATTGCCGCAATTGTGACTGCATGTCAAGGTTGTGATGGTTCGCATACATGTTTGGCTGTTGTTGTGATTGTTGCTGAAATTGTTGCTGTTGTTGTTGCTGTTGTTGTTGTTGAAGAATGTGTTGATGAGACGGAATATTATGCGATGAATGAGATGTTGATGAAGAGTATGAAAGAGATTTGGATGATAATGAAGATGACGCACTCTTTAAAGGCGGAGGAGTGGGGCCCTGAACTTGTAAAAAGGGTATTCTTTCCCATAACTTAAAGAGTTCTCCGAGTTGTGAAAAGAGTTCATCACAACCACGTCTGACTAGTAGATCCATTGCAAAGTAACCCGCAGTAAACCAATCATACATCTCATGTGGAGTGAACGGGCCCTGAATCTCTCCCTGAGGGTCACGATAGAACCATTTAAATGCGTCCTCGTGATGGACCGGTAATACCACTATACTCTTCACATTGGATTCCATTTCGTGTTCATCCTTCTGGTCTTCATCCGCAGTCCACTGCGCGACCATATTCTCGGCCTCTTTTTCTAAATGAGCGAAACCGTCCTCTTCTAAGGGAGATTTGAGGTTATGTTGATTTGAGTTTAATGTGTCGTTTGATTTAAATAATTTATTTAAAGAATTGGAAGGCGATGTTGCAGATGATGGCTGTGTTTGTGTTTGCAATTGTTGCTGTAATTGTTGTTGTAATGCTTTTTTCTGTTGAAAATTATTTCCCGAATGAGACGATTCCGAAAGATTATTATCAGTCGTATTATTATTTCTTTCATCTTTTTTTATTAGTTTTTCATTATTTTGGTTTTTATTGTCATTTTTTGATTCTTTTTTGAGTTCATTATTATCTGGTTTTGGGTTTTGTTGAGTTTTTTTGCGATTTCTGTCAATTGACGTCCATTTATCACAATTGTCTTCTATTTCATGCTCGCCGTCGACAGCATTGTCTAATTTGGTCTCTTCTTCATCTTCATTATTAATCTCTCTGAAAGCTCCGGAAGCGTCAAAAGTGCCCACTTTGGCGTCACATTGAGGGCCGTCGTCGAGACTCCATTCGGGCAAACTGTTGCGCCGGTCGTTCTCGTCGATGTCATCCCATAAGTCATTCGGGTGTTTGTCTTTTTGGTAATTTGTGTACTTTTTGTGCGGACCATTCCTTTCCAAATGCTGTTCACTCTCGTGTTCGTAATGTTCTCGATCTCCACTTCTCCACGAATTATTCCGATTCCAGCCATCGGTAGGCCTGCCCGCTGTCCGCCAGCCCTCCCGGTCCTCACCTCTGCCCGCAGTTCTCCAATTTTCCACCGAAGATGATCGAGAATTTAAAGTTTTTCGTAAAGCATTATCTTCTGCACCACCACTACCTCCACCTCTACTAAAACTGCGCTCATATTTCTTATTATCTCTGGAATTAGTCATATCTTCGTTAATACTTATATTTCTATCGAATGTACGCGTTCTGAAGTCTCTTCTCTCTGGAGGACTCTCTGACTCGTCATAACTGGTCCCTCTTTGATAATAGCCTCGACCCCGTCCGCGACCCCCTCTGTCTGATAGACTGCTTCCTCTGCCAGTTCTAATAGAAGCGCCTCCTCTCTCACTAACACCTCTGTCCCTCTCAGGACCGGTTCCGCCACTCTTTCCTATAAGTCTGAGCACAACATCACTATTAACTCGTGACCAAAGTCTTTGTTCGTCTTCAGACATGGATATGAGAGCCAATGGCGGCTGCATTTTCTCGACAAAAATGTGTGAAAACTCTTCTAATTTTTCGGGAGGTTTACAATTCCTGTTAAACAACGCAAGCATTTCTTCGCGTCCGTAACGATATTCCGCCAGTTTGTACTTCGGCGGCGCGGGTGTTGTCGGAGGCGTTTGTGAGCCCACGTTTGGCACGCCGTCAGACAGCGCTCGAAGCCTTTAGTTATTCAATTATAATAACAATCAATTAATAACTCATGCAATCGATTATAACATATTGATTGACCATTTCATAGCCTAATTAATTCAATTCTCAAATCAACTCATTTTAGACTAACTTTTAATTTAAAAAAGACTAAAAATGTGAATAAAATATGATAGAAAATGAATGATACCATTCGGGTCCGAATTTCATATCAGTTGCTGCCATTGGTTTCGATTTGTTTCTAATAATTCACTCTTTAATTGAAATCTCAATTAAAATTCGTTTCTTTAATGAAAATAATAAATAAAAGTTAAAAATCGATAAAAACTATTCAATTAATTGATTGAAAATAAATTGAGAACACATTTGAGAGAATGAAATATTGTTCAAAATACTGAAGAATAATATTTATTGGAAAATAAAAAATATAGAAATAAGAGTTGACATCATTTTTAAGAGAGTATCACATCTTATAACACATTCTTAAATAATTAATCATTTAATAAATACCTTTCAGTAGAGAATAAAATATAAAATTCTAATAAATTGACACAAAATAATAAATATAATAACAAATTCACAATAAATTAATGGATTTATTTCCAAATTTCGATTCAAATCAATTTCTTTTACAATTAAAAGAACAACAGATAGACTGCAAATACAGTATTTGTGTATTTCTATAATAATAAATATATAGAGTTTTCCAGTTTTTGCTTTTGATCTCAACCTCTCGTCCATCGAATACGTCCAACAAAACAATTGTCTCAAATCCTCATTCAATTAGATGTAACGCTTATATGAAAGACAATCCCTCCCAACCCCTTATAGTTATATACAGTTAAGTGCTGTCGAGGAGTGACTTAAGTTACGTCACATTCAAGTCTTCATATTAAAAGAGCTACAGTGAAGTATATGCAGTAGTATTAGACGTTCCCAATTTCCTTCCCCTACCCCTTTCCCTATATTCATTCAATAAATATTTTCATTAGTTTAGCATTGCTTGCATACAAAGGGGGGAAAATTGTGGGGATGTCTAATACTTGCCAATTGTGGGGATGTCTTACATCCTCTGTATTAATAGCGCATTGATTTGAGGATTGAGTGAGTCTTGGCTGAGCCTCACTCCATAGCATTACGTGTTTAATTGATAAATTGAAGCAGATCAACTTATAACAGCTGCAAAATATGGTGTACTTTAATATAACAGTAACGTAACGTTTACTTTTACATTTAATTACAGTCAATAATATTTTCAAAAATTACGGCTCAAATCAACTTTATATCAAAGGCTTCACTAAAAAGCTTTTTATTTGAGAATAATTGTATGGATTCGATGATTGAATTACAATAAATAAGTCACAAATTTCTACTCTAGAGAATCATTTTTTAGACTTTTTTAGACCAAAATTCAATAAAACATTGGTAGAAAAATAAGAAAACATTTAAAAGTGAACTTCCTCAATTTACATATTCCTGAGATTACATGAAAATTAGTCGTTAAAAAATAAATTTCTATTAACTTATATTTAACAGTATATGTACTTCAAATAAAACTTATAGGTATTATATTATTTGATAATATTTTTAATTAAATAATTAATCTCATTAATTGACCTAAAGAATTGATGCTGACTGTAGGTTACAATACTGTGGGTTATATAATACTCATTTTTTCATCTTATAATTTTGTATTTAAAACTTATTACTCGGAAAACAGTTCGATATAATTAAATACAATTTCGCACAAATTTAAAGAATCTAAAATATCAACATATAAAAGGTCCAATGTATAGGACATTTATATCACCAGACATGATTAAGTGGTGAGTTTGACCATGGATTCGATCTGTTTAAAACTCATAAATTTGAAAACATCTAAAACTATGAAAGTTTTGAAATATATTCTTTAATATTATTCTTTAGGACATGAATCACATTATGAATAGTAATTTTGAAAAAAATCCTACTCTAAAAAATATATCTTAAAAAACCAAATTTTGTACCATTTTTAGATTTTTTTGCACTGAAGCTAATAAGTCATTGAAATTGGTTTTAAAAATATATTAATTATGAAATTTTGAAATGATGTTTTTCTGGTAATTTTTGTGAGTTTTAATTTGATCCGCAACCGCAAAGATGAACCGTTCTACTGTCAAACTCACTACTACTGTATATCCTATGTCTGTATATGACTTACGAGAATTGTGTAAATTGGAATTTGTGCTAATATCGCCCAATATCGACTTTAAATTCTTATATATAACAGCATTCGCTCTCAATTCTTCTTATATTCTAATCGTTGTGAACTACAGGAGCGCTTGTTTTTAATTGACCGGTCGAGAGACCCACACTATGTCCGCAATGAAGGAGTCTTCAGTTTCTCCACTAGAACCATTAGCTAAACCGTTAGTCAACCGTTAACCCAACCGTTAAAAATAATAATATAATCAGAATCATACAAGCGCTTACTACCCGACTGCATACGCCACTCACGTATGCATTTAGGTTAGGTCAAGGGTTAAGTTAGCAATGGTTAGGTTAAGTTTAACATAAGCAATGCATTCAAAAGTATGCAGTCGGGTAGTAAGCGCTTGTATGCCAACAATATAACGATTCTTTATTAGTATTCATTCAATGAGAAGTAAAAGCAATTTTTATTCAATAATATTAACATTGATTGATTAGTAAATAAAAAGTATTATCAAATATTACATTTTTTAATTTGAAATAAGTTTAATATGATTTGTTTAAATTTTTCATCATTTTTCTGACAATTCTTTAATATTTGAACTTTTGTGACGAATTTCTATTATTATGGCTTTGAATTACAACAAAATTAGATAACAATTTTCTTTTAATTCTTATATAATTATACTTATGAAGAGAATATACTGTATATTCCCTAATGTATTAAAAACTTTAAAAAGTGGTCTTATAGTAAAATTTTATCATTAAGATTAATCTCAGACAAGAATACGAAGTGAATCTTAAATGCATAAAATTATTATGATATATTAAATCAAACTTTGAGCTACGTTATTAAAATGTTACTTTTAAATAAAATACTGATTTAAATTAATAACTTAATGGAATTTAAGTTGATTATTTATTTGTTTCATATTTATTTTGCTATTAACAAAATGTAAAATGAATTACAATATTGTAAAATGGTTTAAACTGCGTTACTGTATGATTCAACTTATTATTGATACATTTAATACATTCCCACTTGCAATAGATTCTGATTAGATCCGTGTTTTCCCATTTTGCATAAATCCCAATCTGCATAAAATTGATTTTTGTCACATTTTGCCGACACTTATCATTATTAATAAACAAAAGCGTGACTAAACAGAGGAATCATTGCGTTTTGTTTCCGAGCGATACATAGAATTCTTAAATAAGTATCGTTCTGACCAATTGTCGGCAGAATGGGAAGTATGCAGAATAGGATGTATGCAAAATGGGATTATGCAAAATGAGAAATGATCGATAGATCTATTGAAATTGCGCCTACATTTGAAAGTAGATCTATGAAAGCAATGATAAAAGTAAGTTATCTTATTCTTAATATTATCAATAAAATTTTACTTTGAAGAGTACTTTTTTCAGTTTTCAATACACGATTATATATATTATTGAATACTTAAGATGAATGAATTTGATTTAAATTAAAGCTGAATGAATTCTGAGACAATTAATCATTAATTAATTATCAAAACAAATAAAAAATATATTGTATAAACTTGTGATTCATGATAACTAATAAATAAAATTAATGAGAAATCAAATAATTTATTTTTGTGAATTAGATAAAAGCAGATCTTTGGTTAACAAATGTTAAGTCTAACAGAATTTTATGTATAACACAATAATAAATACTAACAAGGAATGTCTCTCAAATATGTGGTTCATTTTTAAACTTTATTTTATTTATTATGAATGCTTACATTCTTATAACTTAAATTACAATAACAAAAACTGCTAATGACCTTTGACCTTCTTGCAATTGAATTTTTAAATGTTCATTTTATGAACTGTAAGGAATAAATTTAATGTTCAAAGAATATGTTCAAACTTTTACA
>JAUJYU010001075.1:0-10202 GCA_033995675.1 Nothrus silvestris
GAGAAAACCCGGGATTTCATGGAACTCATGGACCTGTTGGGATATCTTCTCCTAATACTCCTGATCCCATCCTAGTCAAGATCTTAAAAGCTTGTAATTCTTTGGGATTTAAAACTACAGATTTGAATGGAGCCCAACAATACGGCGCAGCTGTCCAAGAGATCAACTCAATTGGACAACCAATTGCACCATAAGTATTAGCCCAATTGTCGTAATCCTTTCTGTTTCCTCTATTAAAAGCCATTCCATTTATAACAGATGTTCCACCAATATCTTTACCTCTTGAGGAAAACGTCTGGCTCTTGGCTGAGGAAAACGACTTCCAGCATATGTTTGTCCTAATCTATTTTGTGGAACTGATGTGGAAACAGATACCTGTAATAATGTATAAGTGGTAGGGATATCTGTTAAAGCGCTCTGAGGTATAGCAGCGTGCGTCAGCACAATATAATCATAGCAACCACTTAACTCCTTAACATTTTCAACATTATTATGAATTATTTCTATTTTTAATATAGCGATCGCCACAACGCGATTTAATGGAAACAATAATTCACATTCTATTATGGTTGGGAGTATTGTTCTGATTTAAAGCTATATTTAAATTTTAATATCCGATTTTGATTTTTTAAATATTTATAAAAGAGGAATTCATAATATTATAATCTGACATTATTATAATCATATGATTAACAATGAATTATTTTTAATCTTGCGCTAGGGATAAGCAATGGGGGGTATAGCCATAATACCTCCCCTGACTTTTTGAGCTGAAACATGCACTCCCCTAGATTATTTTCGGCGGATGGAGTCAATATTGAATGTAAATTATTAGCAAATGCTAAGTATCCATGCACTGTTTGCCTGATATTCATAAAAGAAGAACTACTTACTATACAGTATAGACAATTTAAAAAATATCGATTTAAATATTCTGCGTTAAAAACAAACCTCTATAGAAGTTTTAACAGATTTATTTTTTCTAAACTTTTCACAAAATAACTATTAGTCAAATCAGATAAAACTCATGCATAAAATTATAATTTTTATTATCAAAATTCATAAGTTTAGGTCAATTAATGTGATTATCAGGACATGTAATGACTTATTTAATCACAATTTTAAAGCGTTTGATTAATAAGTTTATCTATAAATTGTGATTTTCTGATAATTTCATTAACATTAAATTATCATTAAATTAAAAAATTTTTGTAACTGAACTTTACATTTAAATTGAAAAAAGATAAATTTGTTAAAACTTCTATAGAGGTTTGTTTTTGACGCGGAATATTTAAATCGATATTTTTAAAATTATCTATACTGTAGATCAGCGGTTCCCACACTTATTTTTTCGCGGACCCTTGCAAGACAAAAAAAATTTCGCGACCCTCTTTACATACTTAGAGCTGCGTCCCACTTAAGGTGTAAATTTGAAATCATTTCGCGGCCCAATTCAAACTTTCTGCGGCCCACCATTTGGGAACCCTTGCTGTAGATGGTATTAAACTGTTATTAACAACTCGATTATTATAAAATAGAAGTTATTATTGAGCCAACGCTTGAGCGATAAAGATGCTCGGTGCTGAGCTTTCTTATTTCACCATGAGCGCAAGCCTGAGCGCGAGCCTGAGCGCTAATTCCAATTGCATAGCTTCATATTTTAGATATACAAAGCTTTAATTTTTACGAAATAAAATTTTCAACTAAAATAATGATTCATTCTGTTAAAGATTGCATTATATTTAATTTTAATTATCATTGTTTAGAATAATAATAATTAATTCTATAACTTAGAGAAGACATTTTCAAAATTTGATTTTGTATATAAAATGTCTTTACTCAAAACTCTCTAATAAGGTATAGTAAACCTTTGTATAACTAACTAAATTTAGTATGATAAAATAAATTTACTAAATCTCTTTATCATATATTAATATTTATCAATTTCGAGTAAATTTAAAATAGTATGCCTTAATATTATAGTTACTTAACTTAACTTAAATTGAATTAGTTTTATAAGCATTTAATTTATATTATTTATATACGTATAAGTTTTTAATTTAAAGAATGTCTTTGAGTGGTATTCAGTCAAAGGTTTGTACATTTTATGTTTATTGAGATACTCAAAATATAGATACAAAATGAAATGATAAAATGTATTAAAAGTATGTTAAGGTCTTGAATTTTTAAGACTTTAAGCTCGAGCGCCTCAAAAAGTGATCATTTCATTTCCCCGAGAGTGAACTCAAGAGTTGAGCGCCAATGTTTGACAGAGACCGAGAGTGGCAATAATGCATCAGTTGCTGTACTAATAGTTACTTAGGAGTATTTTGTTCATAATAAAAACTAAATAAGACATTTTAAATTGAAGTTATATACACTTTTTAAAACTTAAATTAATAATTAATTTTGATCTTTTTTGATTTGATTTATAACCGATATTGAGATATTAGTGATGAGAATTTGACTTCAAATATGATTAATTTGAAATATTGTTCATTGTCTGAACTTCAAGACAGAACATAAAACAGAAATTGTTTATAATCTCAATAAAACTTTGCTGAAACACAAATAGTTTAAGATTTTATTTGAAAAGTAGCGATAGTTAAAATACGTGCAATTAACTCATTAGGATTGGTAGCCTTGATATTTGTTTAGCACTTTTAATAGAAGAGTATGTCTTTTAGTTGAAGTAATTATTTAGAAAATGCTACTTTAAGATAAAAGCAATTGTTTGTTAAGAGCATTGGTTTTTATCAGTATAGCTATGGTTCACCTTTAAAAAGCTGCACTTTTTACACATTTTGCAACAACATGTTAGGCAGTGTTAGCCTAAAGAAATGTTAATCTTTTCGGCAACTCTCCAACTTTTTATTGCATACAAAATTGTACTTTTGTTTGCAGAGACAAACCGGTGAGGGTGCCTACAGAGGTGCTTCAGAGGTGCTTCAGAGGTGCCTTGGCTTTAAAAAAAGAATATATTTTACAAGCTTTTCAAAGTGTGTCCCAACTAAAAGCCATTTCTAAGAAGACTTGCGGACTAACAACTAAAATAATTGCTTCGCTAAAATTTTTAAATCTTAAGGTAACAAACATTACAAACATTGTTAAAACTCTGCTTATAAGAGATAAAAAAGGATCTGAAGAAAAGCGAATCCCGATTGATATTTTTATGAGAATTTATAATTTATTAGCTCTTGAAAAGCCTTGACTTATTTATGATTTTTTTATTATCGTTAAGTTTAATTTCAATGCTTATATTATTGATGAAGTCGTGTTGACAATCGATATGTCAGAAATGATATAATCTGTTGAAAATGTTGTTTAATTTATTCACAATTATAAAGAGGTGCAACAAAGATGCTTAAAAAATAATGTTAAAAAATATTGCAATTAAACTGCTTTTTAGAATTGATTTGTTTTCATGAACTTTATTTCGACAAAAGTGAACATATTTTTGATGAAATGACAAATTGTAACAGAAAAATAACATGAATTAATTGGTTAGATATACATTTGATTCCCAGAAGATGTTTGAACAAAAGAGCCAATTTGTGTGAGTACATGAATTGGTGATTTGTCAAATACCTAAAGAGTAAAGCAGAACTATTGTATAGTTGGCAAAAGCCTATTGAAAAGTTGCCAAAAGGCTATTGAAAAGTGAAACTCCTATTTTTCACAACTAAAGATTGAGCGAAACTATTCACCCAATGGTTTACAGCAAAGCGTAACGAAATATATATTTACATCAATATATAGTATTGACAAATAAATTTTCTTAACGGCTAGAAATAATTGAGATGTTTTACTGGACAATAAATGTGAGGCCTTTTTACATTAGAAAAATGTATGTACTGTTGAAATGTTTAAAAACAGATCAAAGTCAAAGTAATGGCTCAAATAGTCATCATTTATACAATAAACAGTCGCAACCACTTTAAAAGCGGATAAATGGCCGCAAGGAATCTGTTTTTTGAAATACTTTACACGAAAGTGAGAAAAAGATATATATCATTGCACTTAAAAGTCTTGGATTACATACTTGTTATGAGCTTTAAAATAAAATGTTTAAATAGATATAATATAATTAATTTTTAACAAATGGCGACATAAGATTGATGAATCTCACAATTAAAATATTGATACAGCAATAATTACTTAGTTTAAGCATTTGATGATATTTTGAAAATTTAACAATTTTGTATTAACTAATAATTCCGAAATTAGGATGAAGTTGTTGTGTGTGATTATGAACGACGTGATGTTCTTTCTCTTTACGAATGATTTCATCGCGTTTTTTGGCCTGTTTTCGCTCTTTCGCGCGACGATTCTGTAATGTATGCAATAATATTGTCTTAT
Organism: Nothrus silvestris; assembly: GCA_033995675.1. Classification (NCBI taxonomy): domain Eukaryota; kingdom Metazoa; phylum Arthropoda; class Arachnida; order Sarcoptiformes; family Nothridae; genus Nothrus; species Nothrus silvestris. Next base: position 4,360 of record JAUJYU010001075.1, read on the forward strand.
GTTATAATTTGCAACCTTTTCATAACTTTTGCAACTTTTTCATAACTTTTGCAACCTATCAAACACAGGAAATCTATCCCTGCATCCATTTCACTCTAATTTATAACAAATTGTAAACGAAACTCACCTGAAACCATATTTTGACCTGAAATTTAAATCAAAAAACAATCATTAAAATCTAGTCAAATTTTAAATCACAAATAAAATATTGTATAACTTAACAACCAATGCTAGAGCAAAGCCTATATATTTTTTAAATTGTTAAAACATTTATCTGCTTTCATGTTTATGAGATTTTTAACACAACTTTAAAGTTAAGTGTTATCCAAAGCTAATTATCTTTTTTCTCACAATTTTCAAAAGAAATACAAAAAAATTTCTTAAATAATAGCAAAGAATATTGTGTTAATGTGGAAACTATTCTATTGTAATCAATTTTTAGACTCTATATTGAGTTAATTTAATTATAGGCAGAAAACAAAATATAGGCCGAATTAATGTAGAAATTGTATTTTATTATCTGCGAATTGAGGCATTTGTGCACTTATTTAAACATATAATGAGTATTTATTTTCATAAGTTAGAAGTACTCATCATATATATTGTAGATTTAAGTGTTAAGTCTCAATATGTATACTCATATGCTGTTTAGATTGAGACAAAAAGCTCTAGAAATCTTATCAAAGATCACACGCTATGTGTTCCTAACAATAGACTCTTGAATATTAAATGTGTTATTTAATGAAAAAAGCTTTTTTGCAGCAATAAATGGCTTCACGACCAGTAATGAAACTAACAATAATGGATTATTATTATCGTCCAAATATTGCAAATTTATTGGCGCAATGGCTGTAATAAAAACTACCGCTAAAGAATCCTTAAGGATTAGTCAAAGGACTATAAGGGCTTTAGGTTATGAAACATATTTAATTTATCATTCAAACAATCCATTTAAATTATATAATATATATTTAATTTACTATCAGTTTTAGTGAAAGTATTATAAGAATAATGTTTCTAATAATGGTTTAGAAATAATACGAACAGTAAATCAAACTTAAAAAGAAAGTTATAAAACATTAGCTTTGGATTAGAAGACCGGCAAACGGTATTCTGCGAATTGTATGATAGAATTGAATGAATTACCTGTCTCTCTGATAAGCCTAACATTGAGGCCAATTCTGATTTTCTTCTAATTGTAATATATCTACTGTAATGGAACTCTTTTTCTAGTTCTAGTCTCTGATGATCGCTATAGACGACACGATATTTATCTTTAGTTCTCGTTTTACCTGTTATTGTGAGAAAAATAAAATAAGAATTAAACCATTTCATAGCAAATAACAGTTCACGGGTAATACATTGTCAACAACATAGTCAGGCATAACAACGACTCCAATATCGCATCAACAAAGAAATAAAATGTTAGATCCGTGGCAACAGTGATGTGGGACTTATAGTTTTAAATGTTAGGCGTTATACAAACATCAGGATTTACATCAAAGATATTCCGCATTCTAGATGTGGCTCAATGTAAAAGAGCTATAGCTGCCGACCAGGTATGACTGCTATCGGGATCAGTTGCTATCAGTCCTAATCACACCAACAGAACAAGACTTTTCAAGTGGAAAGAATTAAAAGGTAGCCGAAAACAGATTGCATTATACGCTAAAATAATACTAACGGTAACAAGTCTTGTAAGTATTACTTAAATACTACTACTATTTTGTGTGAACGCTATCAATATCACAAATTGAGACTTATGTGAGTTCTTTACGATATCGCATACTTTTAATATCAAATGATTAGAAAAATAAAGGGGATTACAATTATAGTGAATTTAAAATGTTATAACAACTATAATTGTAATTTTGTCGCAAATAATAAGCTCAATATATTTGTTCTTTAATAAGCGTATCACAAGATCTTCTTAAGTAATTTATTATAGACTATGAATTATATCAGATCTAACAGATTGAGTCATTTGCATTGCGTGCTCACCGGCCCTACTATAATAATAAGCAATGACAAGTGTGAATATTCCCATTTTTACAGCTCTCCTAACAGTTATAAATTGATGAATATTTTCGCTGTGGGAGAGTGTGAAAGACCTCCGTGTATGGCTTTCAAAGTTTTCTATAGAAATGACCAAATGGTAAAACATTTTCGGTATCGGTCATACAAATATATGATTTTGAATGCATTTTCAGTCAGCCCTAACCAATGAGTGGTATCAATAGCAGTACTACATAATGATTGCAAACACTGATATACGATATGTTTAGATATGTTTGGGCTCTTTTGCTATGCTTTTCGATAGAATCAGAGGATTAGTTAAGGTTAGAGTAGTTGTGATAAAACAGTTAAAAAGGTTTTATTGAAAAAAATTCATAAGAATATAAAGTTTATGAATGGCTTTGCGGTGATTTGTTTGTTTTAAAGTTAATCTCCACTAATAAGATCTAAAGGTTAAGGACCCTTTCGGTCCAATGTATTGGCAAAAAGAAAAGATCACAAATAGCTATTAAAATAAGACCATTTTAATGACAAGAAGACGAGAAAAATAGTGCGTATCATTATATTATACACTAAAACAGGTATATGTATGCCATGCATGCCATAGTCTATATAGAATCTATAGAGACATTGAGACTCTATAATAGCAACTTTACTACAGCTTTACTATAGAGACTTTGGCACAGCTGACAATATAAGCACACAAGAGCGGCGACTATCAAAAGAAATACGCCTCCAGAAATACTCAATTCTGGCATAACTTAAAGTCAGTATTACTATTGCTATCCATTACTATATACTGGACTTCACTCTTTACCTATTCTTCTCGGAGAAAGAAATTAATTTTGTTTACAGCGAACGGTACTTTTGGTACTTTTGCAACTTTTGGAACTTTTGTAGCTTTTGGTACTTTTGGTACTTTTGGTACTTTTAACGCTTTTCGCTCAACATATGCCAAAAGACAGCAATTGTTTGGAAAGTTGTCACAGAAATGGATTGAGTTTAACAAATATTAAGTTAACATTTAATGCCAGAAAAAATAAAAATGAAAAATGGGATCATAAAACTGAAACTATATCGTGTTTACAAGCTTTTAAACAATGAACTAACATAAGAAGTTGAATATGTTTTCAAACGGTAAATAAATGTGACCGCAATACTTGTCAGCAAAACCTAAATTCAATGAAATCATTTTGCTAATCGACTTCGGCGGTCATATTGAAGACAATCGCAAGTGAGTCAATGCAATATCTAAAGTCCCACAAGAGTTGATAAACTCTATTCACCGACAATCGAGTTAAGGCCTGCCGACGATATTAAGACTAAGAAAGTCAAGTACTTCGTGTCGATTACATCCCATTGGGATATTTGAAATAAGGTTCAGGAGTGAGCCGTCAAAGATAGATCTCTTTATAAAACTGGTATACCTTATAAGCTAATCCGATTATAAGGTAAGTAATTATGGCTTCAGACAAACCCTTTTTGGTGATTAATCGCAAGCATTTATTATCTTAAGCACAACTTCAATAGACATCCACAACAAAACAAAAATAGTTAATAATAATATCAAATATAATTACTAAACGCAGCGAACAAAATAAAGTTACGTACTTATTGGTGGGTTACCTGGATTTAGCTGGTTCTGGTACGAGGGCTTCTTCATCCACTCATACGGACTTCGAGCCGGTTGAGGACGATTCGCACCATTCGCATTATTTTCCGTCTTTATAATAGTTCCGTTTGGAGTTGTGTTGAGACCTGTATTGTTGGCATTTTGATGACCATTCGGTGATTCTGTTCCATCACTCGAAGCAGTGAGACCTGAGTCGGGACTTGGATGGACTGGTGTTGTTTCACTACTTCCCACAGGCATTAAACCAGAATTTGGGTGTGAATGTGGATGATAGTGATGAGAGTGATGGTGCAGGTGATCACTGTAATGATCCGTGCGATGAACACCGTGTGGATGATATGCGCCCATTTGTAGTGGTTGACCATATGTTCCGGGCATTGACATTGCATAAGCACATGGCGGCAAAGCACTGACCGGTGAACCAGACATGCAGGGACTGCTGGCTGAGAGTGGAGATCCTGAGTTGGGTGCGGGCGGCCACTCGTCAAATGGCGATCCGGCAACCATTGATCCTCTCACAGGACACGGACCCGATTGAGATGATATAGAAGATGGGATCGGATACCAAGCGGTCGCGTGTGGGCCAGACAGTGAAGAAGATTGCAGGACATCTGTTCCCATTCCTGGCAAACTCGTTGCTATTTCTGGAGGATATTGTGATGTTGGAGAAGATGGCAAACCGAGTTGTGCTCCACTTGAAAGCGTTGCAACTGTTGGACTATTGCTATTATTGCTGTTGTTGGTGTTGCTGTTGTACAGAGAATAGCAATTCTGTTCACCCGTAAGAGCACTCGAAGCGGGTGTGAAATTAAAAGCTGGTGCGGATGTCGTTGAGACACTTTGATGCAGTCGGTGGTGAGTCGCTCCCGATGGAAACATATTAGTGCATGGGTTGTAATACAGAACCATAATAATGGTGAATAACAACCAGATTTAAAAACAATAAGAGTACCACTGCTGGTGCTCTACTATCTCAACCTTATTAGAAGCGATTCGTGAGTCTCTCTATAATAAGTGCTAAAACACCTGGAATTGAAGTGCTTTTTGGGAAGGATTGCCACTCAAATGGCATCCATAGGACAGATCGCCGCAACTCCTCCTCTCTATGGTGTGTCTCCTCCTCATTCTCCACCCCTTCAGCAGCAATACCTCCTTCTGCGGAATTTAGAAATTTTAGAATAAGCCGTCATTATTGCAGAAATATTATAGTAAATTATGATAAAATTAATCTAAAAAATTAATAATAAATACAAATAATTAAGATATTAGTTCTATGTTATCAAAAAATCCTCTTTTATAATAAAGGGTTAGTAAAGCATAAATACATAAATCGAAACCAAAACAATGCACAACTACTGTATTCTACTATAGAAATGAATAGCACTTTCAATGAATGCAATTTACAATAATTACAATCTCTGTATTGTCTAAATCAAAGTTATTTTAATCATTTTCATGTTTAGTGCATTTGAATGTTCCTCAAAAGGCAATCGGAACTGATATGCATTAGACGAGTCTTTTCAAGCCTTTCAATGATTGTAATTGAAGTGAAGCATTGGTCAAATAGACTTTCGATTTCCAATTGATAAAAACTTATCAAAAATAACTTAAGTCCATATCAATAATTTAGATGTGAGTATTTTTAACGCAGAGCCCAAAGACGGCTCTTTAATGTCTATGAGTGTGGACGCCAATAGAGCGGCACAGATAATAGAAATATAGCCATAGCTCCAAGAAATGCATCTGCAGAAGATGACCTCAGAATACAAGAGACCAATAGAAGATTGTTTAGGCGCCGACTATAGAAATACATTTTCACAAATACATATTGTAGTGCATGATATGTGAGGGAGTGAAGCAAAAACGAGGTCATCGTCTTTCTGTCCATATTTTAAGCAATAACAGAAAGTGATGGTCATCACAGGCACCACATAGAGAGTTATATTGCCATATCATATAATGTCAATTCTGCACTTAACGCTCTCATTAGCTAATGAAACGGACATCAAATTATTAGCACAGAAGCTAACTATCTCTATATTGCTAACAGTGCTGAGAATCACTATTTATTGGATTTTGCCATTTCTAGAAATTGGTTTTGCATAAAGTTATACACTTTTATTAGGATTACATGTATTTCATGTCCGAAAAACTCAATTTCTCAATAAATGTGTTATTATAGACGAACATTTGT
>JAUJYU010001076.1:0-10192 GCA_033995675.1 Nothrus silvestris
AACCATTTGTTGTAAGTATTTTAATAATTTATTGATTATAATTATTCCAATTGTGGTTACATTTATATGACTTTAATTTATAAATTGATAGACAATTGTAGAGGAATGTAGAGTTTTGATCATATTATATGATTGAATGTGTTGTGCTTTGAATGTATGAATAGTGTTATACTTATTGAAATAAATAGTGAAATAACGGTACACCTTATGTATTGATATAACTATACTATACTATACTATACTATACTATACCCACACAAATGCTACACAAATGATAGCAAAATGATTACTCCATAATAAGACAGGTGTTCAGTGCATTACTTTATAGATTGATTGGTAACCTTTATGTACATGAATTGCCTTCAATATTCTATACCTACATATGTATTGATGTATGTATTTGACTAAGTTTGCTATTTTTGACTTATCCTACATTTTTTATATGTGTTTTTATCTTACAATTTGTTTTCCAAACTCGCAATCATTTGTCAACATATATGACATTCAGTTTCACTTATTATTATTCAATTTGTGTCTCTTTTATCAGACATTAAGCGCTTCACAACAGCAATAATAGCACAACTCATAAGTTAATAATGTTTTTTAATTTTCGTTTTGACAGTATTTTCATTTGAAATATTTGAGTGTTTTGTGAACTTTGTTTTAGAGGAAATTAAGTACACATTTATATACGTTTATATACGTTTATATGCCTTCCTTTCTAACTCAGCAATTCAGGAATTTTCTCTCAAATTAATTTAACTTTACTATAATATAAAAGTTTAATTTTCATTTCAAATTTGTTTTTCTCCTCTTTTTTGTTGGAATTGATTAGAAAATTGTTGTCTTATTTGTCTCTTTTTATTGCGAGAATAATGAGATGGCATTTGATTTATTGTCTGTGCGATGAATGTTATAGTTATCTCAGTTTTAATGAAATATAGTGTTACTGATTAACAGACATGAATGAAATGATTCATTTGTTAAATCCCGAAACACTTGTGTTGTGTTTTTGTCTATTCAAAAATGGAATTGTCTTGCATTGCATTCAGTGCTTCATAAATCAAAACCACAATAGAATCAGTCTTTAAATTAATGTCATTTCATTAGAATAGTATTGAATCGCAAACTTACTATATTATAAAAATAACACTTTATTCATATTTAAGAAACTACCCATTAGAATGAGATAATATTGTATTTTCTAAGTTTCATATTATGTGTGAACAGAAATGGTATCAAATTATGAGAAGTGCAACAAAAGTAAGAAATATTTAAAAAATGTTCACTAAAATAGCAGTGAATAAGTTTTAATTAAATAAACTTTGAACATTCTAATTTTCTAATTTGTAGTCATAATTAACATTCATAATTAATTCACTTATATCTAATAAACAACAAATATCTAAACATTAGGCTGAGCTGACAGACAGACAGACCAACAACAGAATTGTCGAATTGATATGCTCACTTTGCCAGACACACTATCAATATTAATCAAAAATGTAGGTCACAATGCATTTTGTGTGATATACAGTATAATGACTTCAACTATAGTATAGAAGAATTTCGAAAATTCCAGATTATTTGTTAAAAAATTTTTATTTCGTGTTATGAATATGAACACAATTATAGTCTTTTGTCTTGTTATTAAAGTTATGCAATTTAAGAAAATGAGAAGCCCTGTAATTGCTTTAGATTAAAGTTATGCTAATAGAGAGTATGTGTTGCGGTTCTTTGAACATAATGAACATTAGTTGAGATTATAATTTTGTAGTTGTGAACTAAAACTGTGAATGTCTAGCATTTGTTAATTATTTGTTTCAGTTTTTATAGTCAGCTTTAGTCAACTTTAGTGAAGCTTTAACTGTTAGTTAAGATGTTAGAGCCATCTTCGTCTGAAGACGAAAATGATGACTTTCCTAAAGAAGATGATACTTCTAATGCAATCCCAGGTCCGTCTGCTTCTCGTGTCGAAGTATCACATATTCAACAACCACAACAACAACAACTTCCACAACTGCAACAACAACAGCTTCATCAACAACAACACTCATCTAGTCTTCAGGCAAGTCCTAATGTGCAAAGAAGTGCATCTCCTGCTTCGTGTTCATCAGGCAGTGAATCGCTGTCAGTATCTCAACAGCAAAGCTCAGACAGACTTTCATTGCCTCAAACGAAAATCAATGGTCTGCAGAACAGGTCTGTGAGTCCGAGTCCTTCAGTCGCCAGCGATAACAGTAAAGAAGTGACCGCTTCTGCAAAGTTAGATGACGTGGAAAGGGCTGAAAAAGAAGAGGCAGAGAGAAAGACAAAACTGCAATTATATGTATTTATTTTGCGTTGTATTGCATATCCATTCAATGCTAAACAACCAACTGATATGACTAGAAGGCAGACCAAAATAACTCGTACACAACTCGAACAAATTATTTTGCGTTTCCAGTCTTTTCTCAAAGGAGAGATACAAATAGCAGCTGACGAAGCCTTTCAGAACGCTATTGAAAACTTTTACGAAGGCTTTCTTCACACCGATCGCTTACAGACAATGGTTGAAAGCGGTGCCTGTTCTTCATATGACTTTAGGGAAGTTTTTCGTAATAATATCGAAAAACGAGTCCGCAGTTTGCCTGAAATCGATGGCCTTAGCAAAGAAACCGTTGTCACTTCTTGGATGACAAAGTTTGATAGCATTTATCGGGGATGTGATGACGACGTCAAAAAGTTGACCGGAACCAGAATGCAACAATACCAACAACAACAACAACAAAACTTAGCTTCTGAGCTCATTCTCAGTAAAGAACAACTCTATGATATGTTTCAGAATGTACTCAATATTAAAAAGTTTGAACATCAGTTGCTATACAATGCACTCCAAGTAAGAAATGATTTAATACTTATGTCGTTTAATAAAGTTTGTTAGAGATGAGAAAGTCTAACAAAATGAGAGATGAGAAAGTCTAACAAAATGTACTCAACTATAGTTGGATTCGGCTGACGAACAGGCGGCTGCCATTAGGAGGGAATTAGATGGAAGGGTACAGAAGTGCAGTGAAATGGAAAGGGTTTGTCTTTTTATTATGCGATAGCAGTTGCGAAACCATTTCTCATATTCAATAATGAATATCTCTATAGAACCGTAAACTTATGCCAAAATTTGTGCTCAAAGAAATGGAATGTTTATATTTAGAAGAAGTTCGTTCGTCTATAAACCAATTAATGGTTAACTTAGAAAGCCTTCCAGTTTCAAAAGGCGGTGCCGATAGCCGTTACGGTTTGCAAAAACTCAAAAGATATAATCATAGGTATTGTTATTCAGCGCTTAATTAGTAAATTGATTAATAAATGAATTAAAATAAATATGATAAACATTTTCAATGAACTTAATCTATTTCTGTCGAACTTTTGTTTGGCTTATTGTTCTCATGCTTTTCTATCATTTGATGATTGCGATAATGCGATCGCCAGTCGTCGACGTTCTTCAGTATTAAGGCAGGTAGACTTGGCTTTGTGTATCGGGTCTGTGTCTCTTTTGCACCTTTTATTTCACCTAATTTGCACTCATATCGCTTTTGATCATATATTGCTTTCAGCTTTGCGTGAAAAAGATATTCATTGTTAATTATGTTAATTAACATATATTCACCAATTTTATTGTCATTGCATATCTTCAAAGTTATTTTGAATATTTAACTTTATTTTGTGAATTAAGTGGCATTTTATCATTTATTAAGTTTATAATCGGTTTATTATAATTTTATTGATTCATTATTTAATTTGTTTTATTTATTACTTTCTTTTTGGTTTCAGTTTAGAGCCCTCTTCAAACTTGAAAACTCATTGCTTTCATATATTCAATATGAAGAAATTCCTAAGTTATCTTCAATCGCCTCTTTGGACCATTTTTTATGATTTAATTCTTTTTTCTATTGCTTACATGTATGACAACTTGATTTAATTTTAATTTCGTTTTTTAAAAAATTGACGCATGATTTGTGTGGTTCCATGTCTTTCAAAATCAATAGTTTTAAAACTATAATATATTTATAGAAGTCAGGCATCATTGGCTCGTGAAGGCCTTGTAGAAGATACTGAAATCGCCACACTTTCCAAAGTGGATGTTTTGCTGTCTTTTACAATAGAGGGTAATAAATGTTCACAACTTTAACATATTATTGAGTATTTCTAAATAATTGTATAAAAGTTTTGATCAATGATTGAATAAATAATTGATTTGAGTTTAATATTTATAGTGGTAGTGATGGAAGTTCGAGGACTCAAATCGTTAGCTCCCAATCGCATCGTCTACTGCACAATGGAATTAGAAGGTGGGGACAAATTGCAAACAGATCACGCAGAAGCATCTAAACCATTGTAAGTTTGTCATTGTGTGATTGTGTCATTTTGTCATTTGTCGTACATTTGGTCCTATGTTTGCGTTCCCATTAAACTAATAACCAATTTGATTGACTTAATCACCAGATGGGACACTCAGGGAGACTTCACAACCACACACCCGCTTCCTATTATTAAAGTCAAACTTTATGCTGAAAGTCCAGGCATTCTTAGTCTCGATGATAAAGAATTAGGAAAAGTAATAATAAAGCCGACACCCCTTACTTCAAAAGCTCCCGAATGGTATAAAATGATAGTTCCGAAGAACGCACCCGACCAGGACTTGACCATTAAAATCATAATAAGAGTCGATAAACCGCAGAATATGAAACATTGCGGATATCTTTTGGCTCAAGGAAAACAAGTTTGGAAAAAGTGGAAAAAAAGATATTATATTTTAGTACAAGTCTCGCAATACACGTTTGCGATGTGTAGTTATAGAGAAAAGAAGACAGAACCAGCTGAAATGTTACAATTAGACGGATATACTGTTGATTATATTGAGCCAATTCCGGGTTAATTAAATCTTATTTATATGACAAAGATTTGATTAATTGCTAATTAAGACTAATTTATTTTTTGATAATAGAATTAGAAGAGGGGAGGTTTTTCTTTAATGCTGTCAAAGAAGGGGATAGTGTTGTGTTCGCGTGTGATGATGAAAATGAATGTCATTTATGGGTAATGGCTATGTATAGGGCCACTGGTCAGGCACACAAACCCACACCACTCGTTCAAACACTATCTAACAAGAACTCAACAATATCTCGATTACAAGGAGGTCTTGTTAAATAATAATCATTATCTACTTAATTACTTGCCATTGAATTAATTATTTTGTGGACTAACAGATGCTGACAGAGCGCGGAAGCACGGAATGGACGAATACATCCTATCAGACCCGTGTCGTTTCAGTCATCATCAACTGTTTCGTCTTTTGCAAAGAGAAGCGCTTATATTTAGACTAACTGATTGTTATTGTTCGCTCGGGTGGTTCAGTCCGGGACAGGTGTTTGTTCTCGACGAATACTGTGCGAGATATGGAGTAAGAAGTTGTTTCAGACATCTCTCATATTTGTGTGATTTGTTGGAATTCGCAGAAAAGGGAACTTTAATAGATCCGACTTTAATTCATTATAGTTTTGCATTTTGCTCATCACATGTTCACGGAAACAGGTTTGACATTTATTTATTGATTGTCGTCTCAATTTTCTATTCAATTCAAAATGTGGCCCTTTTTCGATACTAAACATGCATTTCATATTCTATAACTGTTAATACCTTGACTTACAAAAAAGTTATGACATAAAACCACTCATTATATAAGCACCGATTTTTCATTTCCCTAATATCTTGTCTCTCAACCCCCTCAACAGTACTACTGCACCCCCGATTGGACAAATCGCATTCGACATAAGGTATGTCTTCGTGTGGCATGAATTCGGTGTAACGCATCACTATTACAAACTAGAATTTGACTTAACTTACTGTAGTTGCACTTGTTTTACACAATAGATTTACTCAATCCATTTTTCCTTATATTCATATACAATATTATTCTGTTATGAATTAGTATGAATTTATTTATAAATCCTTTTTTCATAATTAAACAATACATATATTTTAGACCCGACGGTATCGGAACTGTTACTGTAGAAGAAAAAGACATTTACGCCGGCATTAAAGATAGATTAAAATCATTACTTGAGTATCAAATCACTAATTTTAGGTATTATTAAATGAGACAAAAATCTCTTTTTTGCAGAATTAATCATTCAATCAAATTTTGTTATTCTTTTCAATTCAGGTATAGTTTTCCATTTGGAAGACCTGAGGGCTCATTGAAAGCAACTCTTTCATTGTTGGAACGCGTCTTAATGAAAGATATTCTAACTCCTGCTCCACCTGAAGAGGTTAGAGGAGTGATTAAAAAGTGCCTCGAAAGTGCTGCTCTCGTCAATTATACCAGAATTTCTGAATCTGCAAGAATTGAAGGTTAGGATAACATTTTTTTATATAAAAATCTTTATTTTAACGGTTTTGCTCTAAATCATGGCAAACATCACCCATGGGTTCTAATTGTTTAGGACCTAAGCCTTTGTTAATTAGTGTTTTCTCTATGATTCCAACATATGATATCTTCAAATTCATTACAATATTGCGTGTATTATAACTCGATTTAATGTTGAATAGTTCTATAGCTCAATGAAATGTTAGGCCAAACTGTGATGTGAAAGGAAGCGGATTTTCAGCAATTCATTAAAATATCCTTTTTATGTCATTGTGGGTTCTAAATGGTTAAACACAGGATAAAAATATGATTTAATGTATTTTTAGAAATTTATTTATTATGAATACCATAGAATTATTTAAAAATATAATAAGTGTTACCATAACTCATTTAATCCAGAGGTTGGCCAACTTTAAAAATTTCATAAAATCGAAGGGCTTCATCTATATGTTTAATTAAAATTTCATAAATTACAATCTCTGTGGATATTATTATTCCAATCAGTTAAGGGTGACATACCCACTCCCCCCTTTGACAAACACTGAATATAAAAAGTTAATTATAATATTTTCACGTAATGAAATATTTAAAATTTTTCCAATATCAAGAAATATTTTAATTAACGTTTTAATTTTAATCAATAACCTCGCGTGAGGCAAAAATGGCTTTTATTATTCGCTTCATATCTTATTATTAATACATGTAATATAAAAACTCATTTTTTTTGTCCGCAAAATTTAACAAATACTGGTTAAGTCGTTAGGGAATATTTATCTTAACTATAATTAAAGCTTTATTACAACAAAAAAATTCTACTTTGAGAGGTTAAATAATCAATTCATTAGTCCATTACATAATTTTTCAAAGGCATTTCTAAATAATGAAACTAAGGCGAGTGAAGCGTTCAATTTATTAAATTTTCGTATTGCAATTAATTCATTAACAAATACTTTAAGTATTTAAACTTATTTTTACAAATTTACAAATAGAAAAAGTCTTTGATAGGTTTTATAGTTTTATAACTGATTCAAACTTTCAAAAATATAGTCTTTGTAGCATTTCATTTAATATTGAATTTCTATAAAGTAAGCGCTAATAAAAAATAAGTTGTCTTATACATTAAATAAGATAAATTACAGGAATGCTAATAAAATCAAATAAACTTATGATGTATTTGCAGTTACTTCAAGTATTTGTAAAGAGTGATCATTAGTTAGTTTATGTTAGAAAAATCTTATAAGTTCTAAAGATTTGGTTTTCTTTGAAAACTCTACTTAATGACAGAATATCATTAGGAAAGTCATCTGATTTAATGGATCCTCACTTACTCTACTGTATCCATAATTAATGTGTAAAAAATGTTTTTTTAGTTCATTATTAGAATACTATTTAAAAAATGGTTCGTTGAAGAAGATTTGATAACGAAATTGCATGTTTACAAAAATTGAATGTTCGTAAATATACGATTTGGAAACTATAGCAAACAAGTCGGTAACTTGAAATCAATAAGTTTTGTTGTTACATAACTTATGTTTGTGCGCGGCATATGTTTTTCAACTAAACTTATTGAAAGAATTGTGATTCCACTTATTTTTAAATTATCTCTTTCTATCTTTAAAAACTTTTATCAAATACAATTAATGTTCTGTCTGTTAGAGTTTTCTTATGGAATTTTCAATTTTATAATATACGGATACATATATATCAAACAGAATATTAAACTACAGTACAAGAAAAGTATAACTTACAAGTTAGTGATAAACTGGTATTCAAATAGGTAGTTTTGAGATTACCTTGCTAGTCTATTAGATTTGTTCCCTTAATCGTTTTTGTGACATTTCACTCGTAAAATTAATTAAAAACTATCTAATTCACTGCTAGAATCAATTGAATAATAAAGAAGACTTGCCTTTCTTATCATATTCTTTTTGTATGAGGGAAGCAATTTAATTCACGAAGCACTTACCAATTTGTTGAATATTTTTCATTTCTGTTTGATGTTTAGTTTAATAGAATTGGTCATCATTGTTCGCCATTGTTTGGGTAAAATTCCGTAACCCCCTCCGCAACCCTGTACTTTGCCCCATTCAAAATTTGAATTAATCTTTTCAATTTAAAATACTTTTTATCATATTCGCTCTCCTTATCCTCAAGTTTGCACTTTATATGAACAACTGTTACCAATTTTATAGTTGAAAATTAAAACTTCTTATTTTTTTGCTAATTTGAGAAAAGAAGCGCTATTTTTAATTGATATTACTCTTTAGTACAAAAATAATCAGAATTAGAATATATCAGTAGATTTTTCTTGATATCAGTGATTCCCAAATGAAAGCTAGGCCACGCGTGGTCCGTGGTTCGTACAAACCTATTGTTTGGGATCGTAATTTGAAGTTATTAAAAGAGCATCATATGTAATTAAGGCTTAAAAAGAGAATAAGTTGGTTTAATATGTTTCAATTCAATATAAATGTTATGCAATATAAACCAATGCTTTTTATATTTTTAATAATGTAATAAAATTACAAGTAGAATCTTCTGATTAAGTACTTTAGATGAAAAGTTTTAATCCCTTGTTCAACATAGACAATAGTTATCATTTTCTTGAATGAAAGAAATAGTTCAATTGAATTATTATATCCAAAATTTATTTTTATACCCGTATCCCTACATACGGATACATACATATCAAACAGAATATTAAACTACAGTACAAGAAAAGTATAACTTACAAGTTAGTGATAAACTGGTATTCAATAATTAAAAATTTTCAAACAATTGTCAAAGGAATTTCAATTTTTGAGTAACAATTACACTTATTATTAAATATAGTTTTCGTATTTAATCTGTGAATTATCGTCACTATAAATGAATGCTAAAATTTATAACAATTTTAACTATTTATAAAAATGAAATATAATTAAGTATATCTCCATTTTTTACAACAAAAATTGAACCTAACGATTTAAAATGAAAATTACTTTTGAAAATGTTCATTTTGATACTAACTTTAAACTTATTTTTGACAACTCTTAAAACGATATCTTTTAAGAAAAACTAAATACACGCGACGAATAATGTTTTTTGAGAGTTTTCAAATTGTTGAGAATTTTTATATCTCTTAGTCTCTGCTGATATGTTTTGTTTTTAATCTCAGAAACCAATAGGTTTAGGAGTTGAGTGCATATAAAATAAATTGGGAAAGTTTTTTTGAATTAAAAAAATTTGATCAAGATTTATTACAGTATTCTTTATTGTATGTTTCAGCCTTAAAAAGCTGAAGTCAGTTTTGTCAATGAGTATATAAATGTATTTATCAGTGACAAAGTTAAGACCCATTTTATGGTGAGGGCGTCTATGTGTAAAGTAAGATACTCTCTTTATATGAAATTATTTCGCACTTTAAATTTTTCATCTTTAAAAGCTTTATGTAGCGTAAGATAATTACAGTGTCTTTTTGTAGATTATAATTCTATACAGAATTCAAAACTGGGCCTTAATTTTGTCAATTTTTAGGCAAATTCAGAAAATAGAACATTGAATTTGTCTAAAAAACCATTTGTCTAACAAAATATCATTTCTGGCTGAGGATCGAAACATGAATTATATAGTGAAGTCTTAAGGGAAAAATACACCATTTCAGTTATTTTTATTTTCCATTTATCAGATTCAGAACACTTTACTATATTTAGAATTCTGTCCATAGATCAGGTCTTTTAGAATTCTGTCCATAGATCAGGTCTTTTAGAATTCTGTCCATAGATCAGGTCTTTGTGAATAGAAGGA
>JAUJYU010001077.1:0-10190 GCA_033995675.1 Nothrus silvestris
CACAAAATTCGGGGTTTTAGACCCCTCCCTCCCCCTTGTACGCATTTTGACACATATTTCTTGCTATTTTTCTATGAAAGTTTAGTATCTGTACGCTTTTGATTGATCCCTCTCTCCCCTCAGCTGCGTACGTACTTTAAGGACGAGCGCTTACAGCTATTTATAAAAATACTTTTAACTAGTGTTGTATTCGTTCCATGTTTTCTAATTCCGTTCCGTTCCTATTCCGTTCTTTAAAAATTAAAAAATTTTCGTTCCGTTCCTTAAAAAATTTTTAATTTTCGTTCCGTTCTTATTCCGTTCTTTCGAGCTATTTTAAGTTTCGTTCCGTTCTGTTCCCGTTCCGTTCCCAAGAACGAATACAACACTAGTTATAACTCAAAGTTCGCTATATCGGTGATCGTTATATCGAGAGTCTACTGTATATGATAAGAGTAATAGTGTTCATCACTCAATACTCGAACTCTGTCGAAATGGTATTGAGTACAATCACTTCTATAGATAGCTCAGTTTAATTCATTCTCAACAATCAGTACTTTTATATACATTAAGCTTAACCCATGCATAATACAAATCTATACTTCTAATAGTTATAAAAGATTTGATATGTTTTACAATAAGTTCAACTCATAATTTGATAAGAATTGAAATATCAATACAGAAAGTGATGTAAATTTGTAACTTAATTCGTCATCAATTGAATGCATTAATTCTATAATATTCGTAAAGTTTATTCAAAGATGATTTTATTGTTGACAAAATTCAATGTCATATTAGGTAAAAGTCCTTCAAATATGAGTAATTATAGTGGTTTAGGGCCTAATCGGTGAGTAACCCGAGTGCTCACTAACGCATCATTTGTAATGTACTTTTTTTGTTCAACAAAAACATTACAAATATATAATATTCACATAAAATACGTCCAAATAAACGCACTTTAAATAGTGATAGAAAACAACTCAAACAATAATATTCATGGAAGTTATGCATTAGTTATGCATTAAAAACATGAGGAATGTGTGAATTAATGATAGAGTTGTGAAAAGTTGTGCAAAGATTGAATTGAGTTAATTGTGATTAGAATTAAACTAATAATTAAACTAATAATACGTGTCGTAATGTATGTACAAAGAGTGTGTTGAGTGCAGAGAGCGCTGCCATCGCTTCACTTCAATAAATGTCTGATATAAGAGCGGCTCAT
The DNA here is from genome assembly GCA_033995675.1 of Nothrus silvestris. Classification (NCBI taxonomy): domain Eukaryota; kingdom Metazoa; phylum Arthropoda; class Arachnida; order Sarcoptiformes; family Nothridae; genus Nothrus; species Nothrus silvestris. The sequence goes on from JAUJYU010001077.1 coordinate 1,202, forward strand.
AATTCTCACTCCATATAAATGAATGCATTATTGTTAGGGATAGTATTGTGTCTCAAATGAAGTCCTATTGTGTCTAATCTGCAATTTTATTCTTCGATTTAACTAACTTTTGGCCATTTGTTTCATCGAAACTCATTTCATTCGCATTTTAGGCCAATATTTAATATAATTGAAAGCATTTATTGTCTGACAATTGATAGGAATTGACTTGAATTGGATCGAAATGACGACAACACCATTTCTGGGCTGCAAAATCTCATTGATCTCTAAGTCTGAGATCAGATATGAAGGAATTCTGTACACAATTGATCCCAAAGAGTCGACCATCGCTTTGGCTAAAGGTATGCAATATGTGTATTGAATGTAATGATGTTTGAATTGTATGAATTGTTTTGCATATGAATGTTCAGTGCGATCGTATGGGACGGAAGACCGACCGGCCGAACGACAAGTGCCGCCACGAGAAGAGATCTTTGAGTACATAATCTTCCGCGCGGGTGACATAAAAGACCTGATAGTGGACGACCCGCCGGCGTCGATGGCTCCCGGACTCGCAGATCCGGCTATCATTCAAGCAGTAATTGCTGAGTAGTTCAATGTATGCAATGTATTAAAAAGTAATCTCTTCTGATTGACAGCACTCAACCTCGACGTCGACCTCCTCGGGCGCCACATTTCCGTCTTCAACATTTCCACAGATGTCCACAAACGCAAGCATTACGACTGCAAACTCCGGACAACGCAATACCGGTCCTCCATTCCAGTCGACCAATTCGGCCCTCAACTCATTGACGTCCACTTTGGGCGGCGGAACCACAGTTACGTACAATACATCGAATTCAGTGGAGTCGCGGTCGGGCAACTCGACGCCGACCGGTCAACAAAATCGGGTCAAAAGTCCATTAAATGACGGCACGACTCAAACCTCTGCTATAAAGACTGCGAACAATAGAGACAATAATCGGTACAGTTATGACAGACGCGGCACTGGAGAGAGAGGAGGACAGCAGCACTACTTCACCCGCCGCGGAGGTCAACAAAGCTATCAATCAAATCATCAAAGTTTTCCTCAACAGAACCGACGCGGCTCTGCTTCGGGTCAACAACAAAATTACAGACAACAGAATCACAACCATTCGCAGCCTTCACAACGTTTTGGATCGAACTATAATAGAGATAATTATAGAGATAATTATAGAGATAACTATAGAGACAACTATAGAGAGAATTATGGCTCTAATCGTCAGTACAGTAACTATAACTCAGGTGTCAGAAGAGCCCCAATGCAGTCAAGACCACAACCACAAAGAGCTTCACAAAATCGCGCACCTCTTCGACCGACCGATAAAATCAAATTCGAAGGAGATTTCGATTTCGATAAAGCAGAGCAAGACTTCAAAGAGTTGGAGGAAAAGATGACTCACTTGAAAGTGGACTCCACTTCTGTGGAAAAGACTAAAGAGGATGAAAATGGGATCAAAGAATCTGCGAATTTAAATGACGAATCCATTAATGACAAAGAACAGGATAAGGAAGCGTCGGATCAGCAAAAAGAACAGTGTTATGACAAAGGGAAGTCATTCTTCGATCATATCAGTTGTGAAGCACTCGAGAGGGACAGAGGGTATGTGTTGAATGCGTGAGAAGAATGACCTAACCTTTGAATTCTAACCTTTGAACAGAAATGTACAGCGAATTGACTGGAAGGCTGAGCGCAAACTCAATTCGGAAACATTTGGAGTGTCTTTGAATTACAGACGAATAGGATTTCGCGGTCGAGGATTTTCAAATTCGAGGGGATATTCAGGCGGTAATCAGTATCGCAACTCTCGCGGTGGTTATGGTTCGGGCATCCGTTCGGGCGGAGGCGGCGATACTCGAAGATATAGTGGACCACAACGTAATAGAAATTGAAAGCATACACAAGTTTTACAGTCCTTGCAATTTAAGTAAAATTTATTGAATTTATCAATTGCTACATAAATGGCCGCAACTATTGCCTGACATTTCGATTTGAGATAGGATTATGAACTATATATTGTATTACATTATTATAAACTTACAATTAATATAAAAATTGAAACTAACGGTCATTTAGAAACTATTCATAATTTATAGACTTTTTTTCTTTAATAAGCATTCAATTTAGTATTAATATAATTGGGCTCTAATATGATTATATGATTTTCTATAAATGCAATGCAAGGACTTATTCATGTAAATGATCGGCAAATGTTCACTTATTTAGTTTAGTTTTGTATTAACAAAGAGAAGCCCAACAAAGATGAATCACTGTTTTCTTATAACAGAAATGTCAAAAAATACATTAATTGAAATAAAATTGACGGCAATTATAATGGTTTAAATTTGGAATCATTTTATTTAAAATAATAAGGACGTAATGCTATCTTTGATACGATTTACTTAAATTACTTACTCGTTTAATAAGTGTTTAGTTATGTATGAAATAAGACAAACATGAGATACTTATGTGAATCGATTGAATATATGTTACAAAAATATACCAGTAATGCGATAATTAATACTTTGCAATTCAGCAAATGTTAATTTGATTAAATAATTGTTCAATGGTTGCAGTTTTGCAATCATTTTAATAAGTAATAAAACTAATATCAATATATATTTAGATAACATTAACAAAACTTATTTCGCATTTGAAATCTTTTAATCTTGAGATTTGTGTAAAAAGTGACACAAAAGGAATTATAGGCAAATGCCATATATATATATATTGTACTGAAAAACAGTGAATCATTTAACTTAAGTCTTTATATTTCATGTTTATTATAATTAACACAATATTTATTTTAATAAAGAAGAAAAACAAAAGGTGTGCAAAAAGAATATAATGAATAGTGAACTTTGACAGCAAAAAATAGATCATTTGAAACGCTTTATATTACGTCGATCTGCGTCGCCATCAATCAAATCCTCGAACTCACGTCTTCTTTTGTTCCGATTGCGCTCCTCTTCCTTCCAGTCGTCGTAACGGTTCTTATAATGATATAGTCCTGCCTTCTTCGCGACATACCATCCATTTCTGTTGTTGTTGAGGTGCGACTCTTTGGCACTCAACTCGTCCATAATGCTTGCCTTCATCTTCACGTCAACGGTTCCCAAAAGATAGTCAACAATTCGAGAGCCGAACCGATCGTTAGCCATATCGACATAACAACCCCTTAATCTGTCGACTAATTGTGTCTTATGTTTTGGCGCCACTGTTTGGCTCTGCAAAAAGGTGTCGATCACATGACTGCCACTCTTGTCATTAGCGATATTAACGATTTCTTTTGGTTCCAGAGATAGCAGGCTTTTAGTGACTTTGTAGGGGTCCTCAAAGCCGAATATGTATTGCAACATAAGTGAGCCGTGAAGCCAGATGTCAACCTTTCCGTGACCGTAGTTGTAACTGTGTTTCATAGACGGCTGTTCGCTGAATAGCATGAGAGGTACGAGTTGTATCTGACGCTCTTTCGGCTCAAAGCAGTGGTAGGACTTCATCAAAGCCTACACAACACAGTAAACAACTGTTAGCACAAAAGCAATTATGCAATCAATTATATTCTAAATGCAGTCTCAAATATATTAATCTTATGTTATGTAAAACATAGTTATTTTCATATACAGTAAAACCTCCTTAAGTCAAACAGGTTTAAATGCAGTTCTAAAATACATTAAATCTAATGTTATGTTATGTAAAATTAGTTATTTTGATATACAGTAAAACCTCCTAAAGTTTAATGTGAATATATTGGAAATTAATGTGAGCGTTTGGCTGGACTTATGGAGGTTTAATTGTAGTGTAATATGAGATAACTTATTGATTGCGCTTTACGTGAATGAAGTCGTGTTGAGAATGTGGAAACTTTTGGCAGGCCTTCGACAGACAGACACCAATGCCAGGTCTGTTGTTTCTGAAAATCGAGTCCAAACTTGGGAAAAGTTCTTCACAAATATCCGCGAACTAAATGCAAAACAATTGACAACATTGTAATTGTGACATCTCTTGTTTTACAGTGAATTGTGTAATAATAATTGTGAAGCAAATAATAATAATTGACGACTTATTAATTATTTGAAGTCTTACTAATTGCTCGTGTTGTGCCGCGTCTATCAAGCGCTGAACAATAAAGTTGGCGATGTCGTGCTTCCACATCTTCTTGAGGTTGCCCTTAAGGTATTTGTTCCAAATGCGGGCCAACCGGTGCTCATTAGAGACGAGAATGACGGCTTCCACTAAATAGGCACTCACAGAACTGGTAGTTATGGCAAACTTGCTCTCGTCGTCAAGGAATATGATTTCGACTAATCTTTTGACTACAACCTGACAGAGATCCTGATATCTAACTTTAAGGACAAACAGCAGATACTGTACTAATGAAGTGGCTTTGCCTAATATTATTTCTTTGAGGTCTCTGTCAGGTCTGTCTATAACTAATGCCTTTGAGAAGCGTTTGAGTAAGTGTTTGAAAGGTATGGGTAACTCCTTTATGATAACATCCTTCTCAATCTCGCTATGGATGTTGGACTTCATGCCGAACCCCATTGTTTTCCTACTCCAATGCCTGCCCACTCGAATGCCACCCATTGATTCCAAGACAGTGATCATGACATGTGAGCCATTGGTGTCATTGAGGAGTTCGTCCATATGCGCGACAGTGAACTTTCCGATGTCGTGAAGCCAATGAGTGGCCCATTTTGAATGCTTTTGAGAACTCGAATTACTGGTACTTTCTTTGGACAAGATTTTAAGTGTGGCCTCAATGAGAGCTTGAAGAACACAACTACTGCTCTGATTCATCATATAGTCGAGTGATATCGTACTAACGCTAATACGCTCTGCAAGTTTTCGAATCAAATCAGTGTTACCCGTGTTCTCAATAAGCCATTGAATGCATAGACTCGAGTGCTTGTGTTGGGAGAGAATCACTTCTTGACCGCTTATACTATTACATATGCTTTCGCTAAAAAGTTCTATTAAATAAACAAAGTGAGTGCTATTAAGTCAACTATTCGATAGTGTGATCAAAGCTATCGTTATAATCAATATTCCTATAATTATATAAATACAATCTATAAAAACTACTGCAAATGCATCTCATTTAAGACTTACTATTTTTTATGGCATTCAAAAGAAAAAATATGCGTTTATTAATTTATGCTCAATATTAGTAAGTTTAAGTCATAATTAGCGTAATTTCCTATTTATGGCAAATTCTCTCTCTTTTTCCTCTAATAAGAATCCTTTAATTTTGTGTTTTTGTCAAATTTATGCATTAATATCAATAAAACATGAACTCAACATTGAAGACTCCATAACATAAAGTTAACTTAAATTTGAAATCTGCTAAAATGCAACAATTTTTTACAATTAACAAATAATAATTATTCTTAATAATGCTTTTAACCATTTCTTTAATAATAATGTCTTTCTATGCATTGAGAATAGGTTTCACTAAGAAATGTTTGATTCAAATATAAATTGATTAATACATTGCAAACATTTGGAATGAAAGCTTATGAAAACAATGCAATGCAATGCAGTTTAACTTTAACTAAACTGTTATCATAAGAGAAATAGATTAAAAAGTTATGAGAGTAAGAATGTTTGTTTTGGATCGGATTGCAGTTAGTTAGCCATCAAGTTTTGTATTTGTTTAGTTAGTTTTCCTCAATTTAGTTGAACAAAGAGTACAATTGAGAGTTTTGTTGGTCAAGAAATATAAAAGCATTTAAATACAAGTGAGAGCTATTGTAATAAATAGTTGCGATCATTGACAGCACTGAACAGATATTGAAGAATTGTTAATATAAATGATTAGTATAGTATAAGTAGAGGTATATAGAGATGCCGTGTATGCTTAGCATAAAAAATGGTGACATCTCATCATTTACTTCTACAATATTATTGAACCGAAATTATTCATTAAATAAGCGAAAGAAAAATAGTTAGTATTGCGACACTTGTCAACACTGCCTTATATTTGTATTAATATTGGCCTACATTTGTAATATTGTCATTGCTTTTTGTTTATCGATTGCAACGAGAGATACATTACATCATGAAATAGTTGTAAAACTAAATTATATTCCTATTAAGAATATATGAGATGTTAAAAAAAACAATCAATAAATTAAAATAAGCCAACAATATATTTATATAAAAAGGTCATATCAACACTTATTTTAGAAAAGATGTTAATAATGTATGATTACATGCGAACTTCACATCAATCTTTCTTTCTTTTCCTAAATAATTATCAATTAATTTAAGTTAAGGTAAGTTTATATTCACTGTTGAAATCACGCGAAAAAGCAAAGGAAAGTATATGAAAGTGAAAAACCAAATAAGGATAACATTAAAAGACAAACTAAACCAAAAGAAACCGTTAATTAGATTAAAAATAGAAAATTGTCAGCTCTTAAAGCAATAATTGCATTACATGTATATTAATATGTATTGAAACATACATTAATATATAATTGATTGACGCGAATGAAAGGGCGCATAAGATTTTATAATTGTTGGCGCTTTTCATTAAAAACACGTCAATTGACTGAATTGCAAATGAAAGACCGACTGTAGTCGTCGTCCTTTGCTTTGCAAATGAAAGACCGACTGTAGTCGTCGTCCTTTGCTTTGCAATTGAGTGAAAGAGCAATTAAAAAAGGCTATGCTATGCGTTTTTTCATTCGGCAATCAATTGTATGCGTCCTTTCATTCGGCAATCAATTGTATAAATGATATAAAGAGACAACACTATTAACACTAATAACTAATAACACAACCCATACCTCGATCGTTATCGTCGCGGAAGTCGTCGTGAATGCGGTTCGACATTCGCATGAAGTAATCGAAGTCATAATAATGATTGGGCGACGGCGACCGACGCACCGGAGGCGACGACGAGGGCGGCCGTCCCGGAGGGGTTCGCGGCGGCTGTTGTCGAGGCGATGAAGAGCCGCGTCGCCAATATTGCTGCGACTCATTGCGATCGGCGGACGACTGGTGGACACCATTGCGCTCGCGAGATCGGGACCGCTGACGATCGCGACCACCGTTGTTGCGATCGCGTCCTGACGACGAACTCGAAGGCCGATTCTTAGACCAACTCATTGTTGACAATGACTTCAATTAGTTTTAAAAATTCAAATAAGTTTGAGTTCGGTTTTTGCAAATAAGACAATAATCATGAATACAATAATAGGCAATAATAGCTTATAATAAGGAGTAATTCTAATAACGATATATTGATATCAATACAAATCAATACAAATAAGCCGTCAATAAGTTATTAATCAAATTCTTATCAAATTTAAGAATATTAACGAACAAATCGTTTCAATATATGTCTCGACAATAAGCGCTCTTTCGTAATAATAATTTTCATTGTAATAGTTTTCTTAAAAAAAATAATAGCTTTTCGAGAATAATAATAATAATATTAATGATATTAAGTTTAATAATTGGGTGAAAGCAATTTCAATATATTATTAATATATGAATATTATTTCAAAGAATATCATATTCTGTTTCTTCTAATAATATTAAGATTGATATTAAAAAAATATTCAAATATTTCTCCAAATTTTTATCAAATAGTAATTTGTCGTTAAATATGATATCAAATCAAATATTAATATCAATAATAAAATGATTAATCAATTGCAGTAAAAAAATATTCGTTTCAATCAATTAATCAATAAATTTCAATACAATATCAATAATCAATTGTTTAAATTTCATTGTTTTTCATTTCATTGATTGCTTACTAAAAAAGAAGAGAAAAATACAAATTAAACGTTATTTTAAAGTTCAATATCAATGATGTTATCATTAAAAACATTAATGAAAAACTATAATCAAAATGATTTGTTTATTATCCGATTTAAATATGTTTTGCAATCATTTAATTACCATTTTTTCAAATTCAAGTGATTAACAAAATTATTAATAAAACAATTATTAAATTTTGTTTAAATTGCAGTTTTTATCCACAAATCGTTATATAAATCGTTGAATTATGAATATTATTATTATTATTATTAAAATAACAGTAAAACTCACACCTGTATTATGAATGTGAATATGTGTATCGTCTTTAATATGATATCAATATTAAATACTCTATTCGTACGATTCACTCATTTTTATGCGTTCAATGCAATCATATTATATACCAATTTGTGTATTTCATATCAATTATTAGTACTTTTATATGTACTCCAATTTCATGTTAATAGATTTGAAATAAAAAACTAAATAGTACTAAAATATCTGTTCAAATATTTGACTTTATTTTTGTTTTAAAGGGACTAAAGTCTCACCCAATGGGACTCTAAACGAAACTTAAGTGATGGCGCACTTTATAATAGCTTTAATATTGGGTACGTCTAATAGAATAGCCTCCCATTATCGCGCATTGTACGATGTTCATATATCAATACTGTATAAGCTAGAGGAGGTAAGACGCAAATGCAGCAAGGTTGCAATATCATTATCACAACTTCATTAGTATTAATAATCAATTTTTATAACAATATTACATTAACTTATATAAAGTGGATGGGTTTAAAAAGTTAACCTATTTTCAATTCATACTAATATTATTTAATTACACACCTTTTTGTATTAATCTTAAACTTACTCTAAACAAGTAAATTACTTTTTAAACTTCAAAATTTATTAGATTATCTCACAATATATTTTAAACTTATTAATATAAATCAAATTCAGTGAAGCACATTCAAATTTATATTTTTAAATACATTGTAGTGTGATATGGTAGCATTTAATTAATAGAAAATTGTGTATATACAATTATGAGTATAATTCTAGTCAATCTTTTTTCGTGCGATATACTTAACAGCAAAACTCTTATCGAAATGCCGTTAAAACAATATTAATATAATTTTAACCTTAAAGTAATTGATAAGATTCATCAATATTAACAATATTATTTCCTTT